>JACEII010000080.1:679999-693751 GCA_014332785.1 Antheraea mylitta | reverse complement strand
AATTTAACGTTTATTTATTAAAAATAGCACAATCGAATACTTACCACCGGTGGTACGCGCCGCCAGAAAAGACAGTCTAGTGCGGGCCACCGGTGGTACGCGCCGGCGTGAACGTGTTAAGGTCTAATATTAAATGGACGAGTGTTTCTGAGATGACATTAGGTTACAATTAAATGGCTCGATGAAACTTACTGTCGAATGATACCGTTACAACAATTTGTTTACCTCTAAATTTCAATAGAAAACGAGTCATTTATTAGTTTAAATCCATAGTTTCGAGGATCTGCATGTCGATTATACAAAAATAAGCAAGTGTCTGAGGCACAGCTAACTGTTTTGAATACCTCAATATATCCTGAGAATCAGAAATTGTACAATCAGAGTGTCAGCACCAATTAGACGCTGTAGTGACACGCTTCATTTCGGATAAAAGAATTGTTCACAAGGAGTGAGGCCAAATTAAATAGTCGAAGTCAAACTTTAGGCTTCAATATATTATCGTGAGTTATAAGTAGAAAAGATATTGTAAGCTGTTATAAAATATTTACTGTTGTTATAAAAAAAAATTCAGAATTGACCATTGAACTTGGAATCCATTTAGCTCTCACTTCTTTTGTCGGTGAAGTCAACAACCATATTATCTATACTAATATTATAAAGAGGTAAAGTTTGTGAGTTTGTGACGTTGTAGGGTGTAATCTCTTTCAATGTTGTATAGCTCATTTATGGAGAATGGTTATAGGCTATATGAAAAATGTTTCGAAATCGGGATGTTTTTCCTTTTGAGAACTGCTGCGTGTAGTGTATCTATTCCACGCGAACTAAGTCGCGGGTAGAGGCTAGTATATCATAAATTGAACTCGGCTCTCATTTCACATTTATGTTTTTAATGGGATATAAACTAGGTGACCCGGCGCACTTCGAACCGCCTCAGAATCAATAAATATTATATTAACTTCTTACCTAAAATAAACTCAATTTTTATTAAGGTAATATGAATACCTAAACTGAATGAAATTCAATAAATGATACACGAATAATAAAAAAAAATCGAAATCAGTCAATCCGTCTAACGTATGACAGAAGGAACTTTCGTCTTTTTTTTTTCAGAAAACTTTCTGCTATTTCTATATTCATTCTGCTATTCGAGGCAGAGTCACGCTGCAGCTGTTACTTGATTCACCATGAATGGCTCGTTGGCTCGCACGGGCTACTATCATCCGACCCACAGAAACACCCACGTGAAGTAACAGTGCTTGCATTGTTGCGTTTCGTTCGGTCAGTGAAAGCGCCGAAGGACCACATCCGCTCCCACCAAACACAGGCTGGTAACGCAATTGTGACTCCCCTGGTATTGCTAGTGTATATGGAAGGCGGTGATCACTTAACATCAGGTTATCCGCCTGGTCGTTTGCTTCCTATAATATAAAAAAAGTCCATTACATCATAAATCCTAAAAATCGGTCCAGGCATTCTTGAGTTATAAATGGTGTAATTAAAGTCACTTTGTTTTATATACATATATAGACGCGAATAACATCGAGACAACTTAAACATTTTTTTTATATCATAGCAGGAAAATGAACACATGGGTCACCTGATGTTTGGTGATCACCACCGTCCATAGACACTTGCAACACCAGGGGAGTCACAAGTGCATTGCCAGCTTGTGTTTGAGAGGAGGCAGGAAGGAAGGAGGAAGGGGAAGGGGAGGGTAGGTGGGTCTCAGGCTCTTTCACTGACCGAACGAAACGCAACAATGCAAGCACTGTTATTTCACGTCGGTTTTCTGTGAGAGAGTGTTGCTTCCCCGGACGAGCCGACCCATTCAGGCTGAAAACAATAATAGCTTCAGCTTGGCTCTACCACTACTTGAAGATAAATAAATCTCAATTTTAGATTACTATGTGTAGGTGGTAGAGCCACGCTGAAGCTATTATTGGTTTCAGCATAAATGGGTCGGCTCCTCCGGGGTAGTACCACCCCTCTCACAGATAACCGACGTGAAATAACAGTGCTTGCATTGTTGTGTTTCGTTCGGTCAATGAGAGAGCCGGAGGCTTACGTCCTTTCCTCTTTCCTTCTTTCCCTTTCCTTCCCCTCCCCCTTCTCCCATATACAGGCTGGCAACGCACTTGCGACGTCCCTGATGTCGCTTGTGTCTATGGACGGTGGTGATCACTTAACATCACGTGACCCACCAGTTCGTTTGCCTCCTTTGATATAAAAAAAAAACTATAATAACACTTGTTTGTGTTAACTTTGTTTTATATTAAACTTTTAACGATATTAAGCGCAAGTCCGAACCTACAGCTATATTCAGAGCGGTCAAAAAGATTGACGACTGTACAAATCTTATATTATTTATATAACTCTATTTTTTTTATTTTCTATTTTTAATAACGTTTCTTTATGTAATTCCTCGAAATCTATAAAGTTTATATTTTATTTTATTGTAATTTAAACACAGTTTGAATGTTAAAATATTTATTAGTATATACGTGTTACAAAATTAAGTGAAATGAAATACATTTGGGTGTAGTTAAAAATCTTGATATTTGAGTTAAAAATTCATTTTTCACTATGAGAAAAATTGTACAAACAAATTTTATAATTATTAAATTTGTAAAAGTTCTATATTGGAATCTAATATTAAAATTTAGTAGTATATTGCTTATGATGATACTGTTATATATCGAATAAATGAGGAATTTAACTATAATAAATATTCATAAGAAAGTATTTGCAAAATGTTCTCATAGCGAATTATATGGTAATATTCTAATATGTAAAGAAAATTTATCAAATCCTTTGTAGTTCTTTATACAATTCCATTTGGCTGTCTGTTAGCATTATTTATAATAAAAATTTAAATAAAATTGTGTGATATATAGTTAACTTTTTACGGAGTCTGCGGTGATTAATTATTGAACAATTTGAAAGAATTAATAAACGATTTTGAAAATTAGTTTTCTCGTTACAATTTTTGTAATAAGGCGGCCAACCGTCCCATAATCTGCGGGACCGCCTTCAGATTGCAATAATTCGTAAGGTAGTCCCGTAAAAGGCTGGATGCGTCCCTATGTCCCACTAATGCCCAACTCGACCACATTACACACATATGCTCACAGCATAGCATTCGTATGCGTCGGTAAATTATTATGGACGTCCGAAACTCAGTGAAAGCCGAAACCCTACGATTAAATTTAATTTAGGCTCTTTCGAAAACTTCTATGACACTTTAAACAGAAGTCCTGAAATGATTAAAAATGTCGGTGTTTACTGGAAATGCCCCTCATTCGATTTGCAGAGAGTTGGCTGCTCTGTTATCTAACCACTCTAGAACTAATTTGAATTGCATTTTCAGGGCTTTTAAAAGCTGAGCTTGAGTTGACATTGAGTTGAGAAAAGAATAATTCTGACTTAAGAAATACTGACGTTTCTATATAATATATCAAAAATAATTTTATTTATTTCGTTTTATTTTTGGCAACCAATCTTACGAGTAAGTAGATTATTACTGAAATTGTCGGGTAGGTAATGATATTACAAGTTTATTGCGATAATTTCAATGCTCTAACAAGATGATGGTCCTCTTATTATAACTTGTCAGGTAGTTTATGTGTTAAGTTAGAATCAATGCTCCGTGGTGCTATATCCTATCCACTTCACTTGTGCACAATAACCAAACTGTACTATGAATATGATTATGAATAAAATCCACTACAAGACATTCAAAGATCCCGCACAAAAACTCCTATAAGCAAATTGTTTATTACGCCAAAAATATGACTGAAATTCATAAAAAAATCACCGCAGACTACGTATAAGTCTTTTATTTTAATCAAGATATGAAAAATGAGTAAATAGCGCACTCATGGATACGTGGATACATAAAATTACAAAACAGTTCGCAAAATGTTATCCTAATATATAATAAATAGAATTGTGATAAAGAATTACTCAATAAAACATTTTGATCGCCTATCAAAATATTTAGAATTTTACACAGAATTTATCGACCTGTTATACAGTAGCAGTTTGCGATAAATATAAACAGATGCCGGCTCTATTTGTTTATTGCTCTATAACCGGTAAATGAAATACGGCTCGAACGATCATACAACGTAGTAAATATATTGAAAAGTGCATCATTATAATTGTATAAGACATTAAAAATGCGCAAAAGCGTTCTTAAAAATATTCACGACATCAAACTGCATAAATAAATCACACTTCATACAAGTAAACATAGTACTTTGAGCTTTGCACGATATTTAGATGGGAAATTATAGTGACTTTATAGCGTTTATGATCCATAACACATTTCAATTGAATAGTCTTTTAATTTTATGGTTATATGTGAACACAGTGAGATTTTACAATCCATAGGGTAGTTATGTATGTCTTGCATTTGGAACTCGCTGATCTCAAAATGCCATAAACTTCTTGTTCTTTTAAGTCACTATGACTAGTTTATCATCATGTGCATGATGGTAACGATCCTGTCGGTACTGTCACACTAACACCGCACTTCATACCTGGTAGGAAGGGCAGATAAAAAGAACTATCTCATACGGAGAACATGTTGAAAAAGTGTCCAGTTCTATATTCTATAATAGTTCCAAGACCCTCCAAAATGACGCCAGCATAGGCAAAGGTTGTGGATAGTTCGAAATAGTCTTGTAAATATAACCTAAAGTAACTGCTGTAAGAAAACGTGGAGTGTGATAGAATTTTTGTGTAATTTAATTATTTTTTAGGGTTTTCTTTTATAAAACTTGTTAAAATAACGGTACAACAATAAACATTATTGCTGTAACGCCACCCTAAATTAACGCATATTGAATGACAATCTATAATTACTGGATACCAATGATATTATATAAAGCTGTAGATACGTCATAAATGCCTCGACAACGCCTTATTAAAACTTGGCTAGCTGGCTTTCATTTGACGGCTGTCCCGTTAATCCGCTCGTATCTAGACAACATATAACTATTTTTTTTCCACCAGAGATGCTGAGAATATGCTATTCTAATTCCACATTTTATCTAAGAAATTCTGGCGTTACAATATAACTCTACGTATGTGTGCGTTATCGTGCCATTTTTTTGGCAAAATATCATGTAGGTAATGTATCGACTGCCTTTTAGTTATAATATCGTTGTTAGATACACAACAGAAGATGACATATCAATATGGCGCTAGTGAGCTAATATGGTACATGCTACTCTTTATGTATGTCGTTACGACCCGACAAAACTGACATTTCCTACCACCCAGAGTTTTGTTTGAAATGTGTTATGGCATTAAACATGTTTTACTAAACTTGGATCGAAATTGTAATGTACATAAACGATTTACTGTATAATTCCTCACTTCGACATTTGATTGTTTTTTTTTTTTAATTTATACATATGAACGAGTAGTGTCAGTATTTCAGTATTAATATACTCAGATAATTAGTAATGTAAGTTCAAAAATGCATGTTGTAATTCTATTTACACGTGATACTTAGCAAATATTATAAATTGAATTATACTATATCAAAAATATCTAAATATAAAAAAGTTGTATAGGCACAAGAAATGTCATAATTAATGTGACACACTATGGGATCAATCTATCATATATTTTTTATTCGTGCATTATTATTTTAAAAATCATATTTTTCAACAGTTAGCATTATTAATTTCCGGATTTAATATATTTTATAGGCACAATGTCTTTCTGTAATGATATCCTTGGCAATTGACATTCATGTTATATATTCGTAACTAGAAAGAATGACACAGGCATTTCAATAACCAAATTTTAATATAAGAATCTTAATATGCGATTCAAAAAAAAAACATTTCGTGTACGTTCCACTAAGCGCTTACAACGCTCACGCTCACGACTGCAAGTTTTCCCGTTCCACTTACTCTCGAGCGTTACAATCGTAAACCAAAGTGGAACGCATTATGGGGCTTTTGACCGTTCAGGTAAATAATACAAATGGCGATTTAGAAAAAATAAAGCATAAGCTTTAAGAGGTTAAATTACAATTTGTAACAGTAAATTTTAATGATTATTAAATTGATTTAAGCATATTGAAAAAAAATAAATGGATAATCCAATTTTTGTATTTTAAATAACTTAAAAACATAAAAATAACGTTTTTGGTCTAATAAAAAACATTACATTATCTCAAAAACATAAAATTAATATCTGCTTAGAATTTTACGATTCACAATATTTTCAATAGAATTGAAAATTATCAAAACTTTATTAACATTTTTCATGTAAATATTTTAATAAATTAAATCAATCCATTAAATAAAATGTTATAGTTTTATCGCATCAAATAATGGAAAATTTACGGTCGTTATCTTTATTGACAATCTCGCCAATTTTTCCAACGCTCACATCGACCAACCTCCAGACATGGGGCGTCGCGTCGTGAACTTCGTGTGAGCGTATGTTATGAAGTCATCAATGACGTTTCGGCACGAACGTAACGATCGTGGTTATCAAGTGGAACGGCGAAAAGACTATTGTGAGCGTTGTGAACGTCATGTGGAACGTGCCCTTCGTAGGTACCGATTGAGTGTTAAAACGTGGCCCAAATTTTCCCTAGATACTTCGAAAATTGGTTCTACAGCAGTAGCAGCGGTCCTTTTTATAATATATGTCCACATTTTACATGTAATTAATAATAATGCTAACTGTTTCGTTGAATCTCAGATCAAAAATCTGCGGTAAAGTTATTTATAGAAATAGAAATCTGTGCATTTATTTAAAATCCGTTGTATATTATTACTTACTATTTAATACACAAGCTAGCATGTTCTAGACATCGAGACGACAGATAAACATTACATTTTTATAATAAATAGGAAAGTATTTTAAAATTACAATATATTATCCGTTTTTTAATATAAATTACACATAAAACGCTTGTTCATAATTGTAGCATACAATATCTTATTCAAAATGTAAACTTAAGTGATAATCTGTGGGCTACTGAGCTGTCAGAGTTGCGGGGGGAATAAAGATGGCGGGTGAGACAGGACAGTTTAGAGCATATTTTTGTTTTCTTTTTTAACCATGCACAGATTACGTCGCATAGGACTTAATAGTCTGGAAAATATATACTTCATTATTACAGTTACTACCTTTAACAAAATGTACTGCCATAATTAACCGAGTTGAATTTGTGCCTGAAATATACATACATTTTAAGGAATGATACATATTAAAAAAGAATTCTAAGTTTCTTATCTTTTAATTTGTGCTGTAAATGCAATAGTACTGGTACTCGTGAAAGGTTAATAAGGCAACTTACAGAATGCGTCTAAGTAATAGAAAGAGAGCATAAGCATTCATTAAATATTTCTAACCAGTCTCTCTTTGAATCAAAGACACAAATTCCATTCATGAGCTGTGAAGCGTAAGTTTATATACCACGCCTATAATTATTCGTCATAATAAATTATCCTTAAAACATATATCATCGTTACTTAACTCTAAAGAGATCGCAAAAATGTATAAACCTTGTAATATTTTATATTCGTATATTTTTTACGTAGATTAAAAGTGCAAAAAGCATACAATTATTGCAATTTCGAAATTCTAATATTTTTTAATGTGTACATAACTTATGCTAAATAAGGCAATAAAATAATTATATACATTGAAAAGTAATTTAATATATCTTGAGATAACGTATATAATTATTAGAGAAAAGATTTGAGAAGAATTGAGATGAGAAAGATGTTATATGTAAAAATATTTTAGTGTTGAGCATTGTGAAGCTAAGCTCGTGTCTTTTAAGCTTATAATAATATCAATTTTTGTTTAAGTATACTCATAATTTGACTTTTATGATTTTATATAGTACAGCCATTTTCATAAAATCAGTACCGAGCGTATTGTACTAACTTTTTACGAATATTACCGTATATACTATACGTTTCTAATGAGAAGGTAACCGCGCCAACTTCACTTACTTCTTGTCAAAATTGCAATGTTCATAACAAAACATAATGTAAAAAAACATTTTTAATAAAAAAAAACACTTAAAAAATTATTACAATACAACAATGAACATTGTATTTGGAAATACATAATAGAACTATTAAAATAGCCAATATAAATCGGCTGAGTGCCTTAAGCGCTCGCCTTAGTAGTCCGGTGAAGCTGTTAAGACCTTGCTAGGTCAATAGCGTAGTCAGTTGGAGAAAAAAAAAACTATTAAAATATATTTCGTTACTCTAGATTAAAAGATGTAGGTTCGTCTATTGAATTTCGTTATTTATACTTTATCATGCAGATGGCAATGTTTTTCAGTAATAGTAAAGTTTCAATAATTAATTGATCACGTGATATAGGTTATACAAGTTGTTATTCATTCCGAACATATATTTTTTACTAAAGTTGCTTGCGAAATGCGAACTAAGATGGCGGGTGACAATTATCTTCTCATTTGACATGCACTGTACACGTAGGAATTCACAGCCTTATAAATAAAATTTTCTTTAAACTATTTAAATTAAACTTTTGGTAAATTGGATATTCAATTCAAAGGCAATAAGAGTTGTAATCAAATAAATTTCTTATATATTCATTCTTAACATGTTTTACTTCAAAGATTATTCGGCGGTGGTGTGTCGTTTATCAAACATATTACTTAATTACAAATGGTTTTTAAATATTCATTAACACATGTACATACCGCCTTTGAAGTGACTTTAAAAATAAACAGTAAAATTAGAGGAAATTAGTGATTATGCCCTGAAGCTTTTGGCATAGCATTGTTCATATTTTTAATTTTCATTTTAATTGTAGTTTTAAATACGTTTACATTATGAAACTAATACGTACATTTAAAAGTTAAAGATCAATGTCTATTTTTTTAGTTTCAAGATCAGTACAATAGAATCAGTCTCCAGCCAATATATATAGAAGTACAATCGACCTGTTGACCTGTTTATAACTTCAGTCAAGAGTTTGTTGTCCTAGTAAAGGACTGGCGTGGCTTTAATACTAGAAACAATGATAAATAATAGTGTTAGATCCTAATATAAAGTTCCAAAGTATATTACCGCTTTGAATAATAGAAGTTCAAATACCACGACCAGTAGGTTTTGATGTCAAAATATTAGGGTGAATCAATATATGAGCGATAGTAATTTTTAGAAATGACACCCCTTACTGTACACCCGCTAAAAAGATTACAACTGCACAGGGTTATTATAAAAATATATTCAATAAAAAAACAAACACTCTCGAGTTTCTTGCCATTCCTTTTTGATGACTGCGTTGTTTTCTGATACCAGCAGAGTTTTAACGTAAGTTTATCAGGGACTTGACTTAATCATATATTTTGGTTGGTTTTTATATTTTGCAATGACTTTAACTGAATTTGTGCTGAATGTAGATAAATTAAAGTATCAGACTTTCTCCATCTTCTCTCTCTACGTGTCTCTATCTCTATATCTATCTAAATGAATTATCATGATCTCGAGAATATTTTATACATTTTCAATAATAGAAGAATTGACTCTTACAGATACTTGCAACGGAACGCATTTGAAACCGTTTCCCATTGTGTCACAGACAGGAAAAGAGCAGTTAAAGTTATTTCATTATACCCCATTAATTCCTTTACTTTATGACTGTAGTTATAAACAAGTCGGCCATAATACAATTTACTACTACATTAATAAACAGTTGGTCCGTCTTAATTCAAAGTTGTTAAACAGTGAAGCGTGTCAACACAACAATCAATAAAATAGCGGCGAAGCCTTCAAACTCACTATCATATAAAGTAGCGAAACCATAACGCAAATACGTAACACACGGACAGAAACCAATAAAAGCACTCGAATAAATACTCCTTGTAATCGCAAAATACACGATCCGTGTCCATTTACCCCCCGCCATTTGTTGAGAAGCTAATGGTCATCAAAACCCGAATTCCGCATTCAAACGATTATGGCAGATCTCATTATAAAAGTTGAACATAATATCAAAGTCCTGAGAAACTTAGCTTCTTTGGCAAAATGATGGTGTTGAAATAGAAATTACTGGATTTCATTCACTCATATTCGCGACATTACCATGTACCGCCCATCGGTAAGTAACTCTCGCGTGTCAGAAGGCGATCCCGGGCTTAAACTTGGGGCTACAGATGGAGTGGAATAAGTATCTTTGTTAAATCTGCCAAGTCTTCTATCCGTCTCCGAAGTAACTGATATCTCTTCCTCTGTTATTTGTTCGAGAGGCAATTCTCTAATAATCTCACCATTCAAAGCGAGCGCGTTCACGAATCCATGGGCTCTATCGGGCGATGGTTGGGTGTAGGTCTCCGTGACGGTTTCAGGCAACCCTTCAGTTGCCCTAGCTCTTCTCGCATTCTTGGTGTGCATACCACCTGTCTCAGCATCTCTCTCTAACCTGTGCCCGGAACGAGACCTCGTCAGTTGCCTCTGTACATAATCTTCCAAAGCGTCCTCTTCACTCTTTGTCAGGTATTTGTGCAAAGCGATAAGAAATATGCCGACAGCAAGTGCAAAGAGTCCGGAGCACACCAGTTCATTGAACCAGCTAACGGATCCTACACTGCTCCAGGACGTGACGTCATCGGGTAGCCATCCACTCGCAACGAGAAATACTCCAAGAACGAGGAAGACGACCCCAAGATGGAGCATACCGACGGAGGAGACGACTT
Organism: Antheraea mylitta; assembly: GCA_014332785.1. Taxonomy (NCBI): domain Eukaryota; kingdom Metazoa; phylum Arthropoda; class Insecta; order Lepidoptera; family Saturniidae; genus Antheraea; species Antheraea mylitta. The sequence continues at coordinate 683,034 of JACEII010000080.1, read as the reverse complement.
CATTGTCAGTAGTTCTGGTTTTGCGGTACCGCCTCCTTTCGAGACTGCCGGTGGAGCAGTGCGGGGATGTGACTCCTGACTCTGAGGACTGCAGGGAGTAGCGTCGTTCCTTGGCGCGCTGCTGCTCGGCACGTCGCTTGCGCTCGCGGCGGATGGCGAGCGCGGAGTGCAGGCCCACCGCGTGCATCCTGGAAGCACGGGCACGGGTGAGTGGCGTCCTCGACAGGTCGGGCAGCAGGCGCGGGCTGCCGCACGCCCAGCGGACTGACCGCACACCCGTGCCCGTGCCCTACCGCTTTATCTAACTACATAACAAACTACGTCTTCGCTTTTACTCATTAACTAATCATTATCATTATTTTATGCAATAAAAGTAACCTCATTCATTGATAATAGCCTTTTGTAATCACTATGTAATTAGGAAATAATGAGAGAAAAATCTATATATGAATCGTTTATATATTTCAAAATGAGCTAAATTCAATTTTAGCGGTTCCCAATATTTTACGTTAATTTTTAACATTCTCAAATTCTGTAAAATATGAAGATTATATAAAAAAAAACTAAAAACGTTATGAACGGCAAAATTTCAACTTTGTTATCGGTGTATAAAAACTGGAAATCTTAAAAAAAATTAAACATGTCATACGAACGATTAAAATTGGATTTAGCTCCCCCTAAACGACTGCACAGATTCTGTTGTCATTTTTTGTGTTTAAGTAGATTTAAGAATGATCAAATTCACAATTGGCCCTGGTAGGTGGCGCTGCGGTTAAGGCTTTTTTTAATATCAAGGCAAGATAACGTCTACCGGGATAGCTGGTAATTAAATAAATAACTATCTATAACATAAAAGGTAACAGATAGCGACAATTTGTTAACAAGACTATATTCAAGGAAATGTCGAGAACATAAGCTGACAATCTCATTTAGTAACGTAAGCAGATTGCGTTTCAAAATGATGACTGGTATAAATTATTCAGTAATTCAAGCCAGCTTCGACAATTGAGAGCGCGGCGACAAAACCCTCGTTATGAAGGCAAATGCAAACAGTCGACGTGAAAAGATAAAGCGTAATGTGCCGGTACTCTGAATAACTTAGTAAACAACGGGGAATACGCTTCAAGTGCTGTTTGCGCATCGATTTATTATTTGATATCAGTTTTGTTACAGTCCGTGTTAACCCTATAAATCTGGAGTGGGTTCATATTATGTTTTATGAGAATTCACGATCGACAATTATTACCCGTTTCATCTAATAGATTGTTCATTGTTAATTAATTCTTAAACCATTGTATCATGTTAACGAATGCGAAACAATATAATATGGAATCAAAACAATAGGTTATAAAAAAAATCTAGAACATTTTACACAAAAGGTAGAGTTTTTAAACTGGCGAGTTGTAAAAGTTTTATGCAAAATATAAAAAGCCTGTATTTCGTTGAGAGACGCGAGTTGTTTTCAACTCAATTCTGAATGTAGGTTTGAAATATTAAAAATATTCTGTAAAATCCATGAATAAATGAAATGTACGTGTCCTTTTTGTACTCGCTGTGGTTATTTTCAATATCAGAAATATGTTGAAAAATTATAATTTATTGATCTTACAGTTTTATTAATTTCAAGCTGTTCCGGCGTCTCCGTCTGCATTTGTACCTAAAATCATTTGAATGTATTAAGTCCATCTACTTATCTACTTTTCTCTCGTACTTAAGTCGCGTCGTCATTAAAATTACAATCACTTTTTTTTTTTTTTCGAAATGTCTACGCTATTGACCAAGCGAGGTCTTAACAGCTTCACCGGACTACTAAGGCGAGCGCTTAAGGCACTCAGCCGATTTTATTTTGGCAACCTGCTCAAGGGTGCACGGCACACCTCGGCTTGGCTGTTGCCTGTTGCATGCAAAATCGCGACCTATCTTAGCTAACCTAGCTAACTATTCATATATGTATGAGTTGTTGAAACGTATATGTGTACCAAGCATACACGCCTCAACAACTCCTCCATATATTTATTATCGGAAAATTAAGAGTTTTTCAGTTCGATGAGGGAAAAAAGTAAACCCTTCCACTTTCATGTGTAAGCGTGTAGGCGTGCACGTGTGTGGGGGTGATCGTGTAGTGTTGTAGCAGTGATGTATATTTGTGTGTCACCGTATCGCGCAAGCAACGCACTCAAGGGCTCCCTACCGAGGGATCGAGCCTAGGCTTGAGCCACTGCCGTGGGAGGCCTAATCGGGTGTGCGGGAGCGAAATTAACCCCCAGACCACGGCGGCGTGCTCTGTGGTTACGCGGGCGTGGGCGTGAGCACGCTCTGTTTCGAGGGACAGGCTGGTACTGATCGTTCGCTCACGTGATTAAATCAGGAGGGTCGGTAAAAATGCATCGCGGACGTCTTTTATAACGCGCAGCGTTAGGTACGGGTTCATAGTTTGCGGCGGATACAACTAACGGATTGGGATGATTCGCAGCTTTTTCAAAATAACTAATCGTAAGTGATTTTACGTACGCCCAGATAGAAGGGATCTCTAGGTCTCTGTGGAGATCGACTCTCCGAATGTACCACGGAGCACCGGTCACTTTACGTAAAACACGATTTTGGAGAACCTGCAGCTTATGAAAGTTATCTTTGGACATATGCGCAAAAACGGGGCAGCTATATGTCATTACGGGACGGATACACGTCTTATACAAAGTGAGCTTGTGTCTGAGGGACATCTTACTCTTATGACAAAGCAACGGATGGAGGCGACCCAAGACCATAGCGGCTTTGTTTCGCACTCTGTCTATATGTGAATTGAACTTTAAATGTCTGTCTAATGTAACACCGAGATATTTGACCTCTTCGACCCAAGGGATATCGATTCCGTGTAGCCTAATGGGCTCAAATTTATTAGCGCGTTTCGTGGGATCGAAGAGTATTGCGGCACTCTTATCGGGATTAACTTCTATGCGCCATCGACGAAACCATTCACCGAGAGTATGAACGGCTTTTTCGATGCGCTTCCTAAGAAAGTCCGACCGCCAGCCGGA
>JACEII010000080.1:665843-679599 GCA_014332785.1 Antheraea mylitta | reverse complement strand
GCGGATAATATGAATTAACCTATCGGGTACGCGAGATTTACATAATTACAATCACTTTTGGATGAGTAAATCAATTGTAATGAAACAAAGACTACATGTTACTCGAGAATATGCTTCATGGTCTTATTACTGAGATTTTATTGTAAAGGCAGTACTTTACCAGTGATGCGTGTTCATAGAAAGAGACAGACATTTCTAAAATTCATTTAAATGTATTTTTTGTTTAACTTATTTTTATACACCATTTTAAACACCTATAATTTTTTTTAACAAAAATCTAAAAAGTATAGGCACACATTAGATTTATTTCCTATTATATGTATTGAGAGAAGACCAGGAAAGCATAAAACTAAAGAGATACAGCGTTGTTCTTACAAGTTGTTCTTTTATATTTCGAAATTAGCAGAGATGTTATCAAGTGACGGCGAGGAGGCTGAAATGTTTAAAAGCCATTTCCGAGTTAAGTACCCCCATCCGATGACACTCATTAGACCTCGACAACGCTTCATTTTATCAGCCATCGTCGCAGTTTAAACAAGACTGAAGGGTGAATGTTCTACCAACTTGTTACGTTTTTATGTTTTCCTGGTACGATTTTTTGCGAAGTAAGCTTAAGGCGTCGAGCGGTATAGAAAAAAAACTTATAATTTCGCGTGATGACATGCTAGTAAGCATGACCGTCCCGTATTGCGCTGTAGTGTAGGGTCATGTACAATATTGATATTTTATATCGAGATTTTGCAACCCATCATAAATTGAAATGATTAATAAACTGCGTAAAAATGTAAATAATAATTGCTGCGAGTGGCAATATATGTAAAAACTAGTATAATATTAATAATTCTATGACATTTAAATAATTCACACTGTGATTATTCAAGTTGTTGAGGTTTTCCGATAATAAATATATGGAGGAGTTGTTGAGGCGTATATGCTTGGTACACATATATGACTCAACAACTCATACATATATGAATAGTTAGCTATGTTAGCTAAGATAGGTCGCGATTTTGCATGTAACAGGAAACAGCTAAGCCGAGGTGTGCCGTGCACTCTTGAGCTGGTTGCCAATATAAAATCAGCTGAATGCCTTAAGCGCTTGCCTTAGTAGTCCGGTGAAGCTGTTAAGACCTTGCTAGGTCAACAGCGTAGTCAGTTCGAGAAAATAAACTATGATTATTTTATGAATTCATAAGAAAACAGTATCATGAGTATTGAGTTTTCACTTTTATCGGCAGTCCTTAGGACTCCCTCAATTTTTTTATATGTAACTAGTGATCCGTCCCAGCTTCGCTCGGGTGCAATGGAGATATCCATTTTAATAAGATACTGTTAAGAGCAATTTTGCCCTACATGACATGTACAACTTATGTAATGTATTTAGTTGGATAAGGAATAATACTGTATTGTATAAATTAGATTAGTAAATAACACATAATTAATTTTGTATAATAATAAAAATGATTGCTTAGGGTTTACCATCGCGGACTTTTTTTATTGTTTTTTTTTACGTTACACGATTCCCTAGTACATTCATTTGATCTATCATGTACTTTTTAGCAGTGTTTGCGATTTAAGCGCATATCACATTACAAATATTTGAGTTTCTCCGCTTTTCTGTACTATAATGTATATGTATCATACGTATAAAACCTATCTTATGAATCACTGTAAATATTGCTGAAAACTTTATTAAAATCCGTTGAATGGTTTAAAAGATCTAAGGGAACAACTTACAGCGAAAGCGAATTCATTTATACTATGTAAAGATATAATTCATAATATATATTAATTTATTATTGTTAATACGTAATAAATAAAATAATATAATTTATATTCTACATATTAATAATAATATTTAATAAAATCGATTATTGAATACACATAGAGAAAATGTAATTAAATTGACATTATATTAAGTATTTGACAGTAAATTCAGATAACTGGTTTCATAATAGTAAATGTTACAGTTTCATAGTAATGAATGTTAATAAATGATTCATCGCACATTTACTTAAAACATTGATGACATTCGAATCTTACATAATAATTTCGTAGTTGAAGTTTTTTTTTCGATTTGAAAACACTCTTGACCTGGAAAGGTCTTTACAGCTTCACCGAACTATTGAGGCGAGTGCTGAAGGCACTCGGCCGATTTGGGATGTTTGGGCGACTAACTCAAGGGTGCAAGACACATCTCGGGCTGTCGCCTGTTTTGTGCAAAAATCGCGACCTATCTGAGCTAACCTAAGCTAAGCTATCTAGATATACGTATATGAGTTATTGAAACATGTATGTGTACCAAGCATGCGTGCCTCAACAACTCCTATATGTATTTTGTGTCGGAAAAATTCCTCTAAACTATTGTATATAGGATAGGGAAACATAAGGGTAGAACTCTTTCTCGTTTATTTCTCAGAAAAAGAAAAACAGCGTGTAAGCGTAAGCGTGTGGGCGAGAGTTGAAGAAGTAACCAAGTTGAGATACTTGACAACTTATTCTATTGAAGGGAATGTTCGCTGAACATAGCGTACAGGTGTCGGTTCTCAGGTGGCCAACAAGTCTGCACGATCGAGACCTGGCAATCGGCCAATTGGACTTCGCCGTCAACGACAGGGCTGTCAAAGCACTTTGCCAGTAAAGTATAGGCAATCGCCAGTTCCTATCTGGTTTGCCAAGTTTCCAACATCCCTTACGTTTGTTTGAAATATTGAAATTTATCTGTTACGTTACTCTTTAGTCAGTATTGTAATGGATGCGTTTATTCATTTATATATTAAAATTGAGATGTTTTAAAAAAAACTGAGATTCGTAGTATACATTTTCTGTGATTTACGATAAGTGTATATACGATGAAGTGTAAAGATTAATGCCTTCACGCAGTCCATTAAAAGCTTAGTTTTTATACTAAAAAAGGGTCACTAACAGCCCCTATATTTTAATGTTCCTATTGCTTTAGAAGAATTTTTCTCTTAAGCTACTATTTATTTGATTTAATCTGGTTTAGTTTATATAAAAAATACGTTGTGGTTAGGGGATCTTCGTTAGAAAAAAGGTTTTTTGTCATCTTTCTGCGAGTCCAAATGTTAGATTGTTTGTAATTTCGTCGTGTAAGCAAGAAGCGTTACGAACCTTCATGCGACTCTCTCGCTATCTCCATATTATTTCTGACTTTATATTTTAAATTTCTTTCTTTCCATAATTTTATTTTCAATGTAAGTAAAGGACCTATTAAAAGTGTACATGAAATATTTTATGAAAAATATTCATCTATTAAAAATGGATACAAAATACGAAACTATAAAAAAATGAAATGAAAACAAATGTTTTATAATATAGGGTCCTACCATCTGAGCATTACATCGCAATATCAGTATCATAAACAATTATAATTACAGGGAAATAACGTATGGTGTCATAATTTATACAAACCTAGACGAAGTCGCAGACAACTGCTAGTAGTATATAAATATTAAATAAATAATTTCTTTATACTTTATAGCTATTAGTATTTGACTTCAATCTCACCTAATGTTAAATTACAGTATGGTCCTTAGATGTCAGCCATCTTAGGCTAACACGCTAAACTTAGAAGAGGACTGTCTTTCAAGTACAGCTGCCCGAAAACAGTTAGGTAATTTAGTTATTCTGAATCAAAATCAAAAATACTTCACTCAGTTTAGACCCTACGAAAGACCATATGAACGTCGGAAAACATACGAGTCGTCGAAATTCCAGAGAGAGGACTCAATTCCAGACTTCACCATTGTTCACATATCCACCCTATAATAGCCTTTTGATACTAAAACCCGTTTTATGAGACGCTTAAATTTATAGTGTGGTAGTTAGTGGATGACAGGTTTTCAACTTGAGGTTAGTAACCCAAAGCTACGGGACGAAGCGGTGTCACATAATCCACGATCGCTTCAAAACTGCAGGTTTAATCGTAGTCCGGTGAAGCTGTAAAGGCCTACGAACGCCAGTAGCGTAGTCAGTTCGAAAAAAATATGCAGGTTTAAGCATTCTATCACAACAAAACAGTAGGTTTTAAGCCCCTATCTCATAACTCATCATTATGATTATACAATTTATATATATTTATTTATTATATCTCCATTATTGTTACATATTTGTATGTATGTTTATTTATGTATGTATATGAGTATATTTATATTATTATTTATTTATTTTTATTAGTGTATATATTTGACCTCTATACATATGCACCTACAAAACTATTTGCTTGATAATACCGCTGGTTAGCTGGAAGAAAATGCTTTATAACATTAAGGTCGCCAGTGTAGAAAAAAAAATAAAGAGTGCAATAATACCAGGAAAATAAAGTGAAAAGAGACAACCCTGAGTGTACATCAATAACCAAAACACTGAGTCATTCGAATGGGATACAACACACAATCCGAGCATATGTACAAATTATCATATACATTGAGTTTTATGTTTGTTTGGAATATCAACCGAGTATATAAACCGGCAATGTGTTAACGCGTAATACGATATGTTCTGGTTAAGATTTGTACCAATATATTTTTGTACGGGGTTACTGAATCCCTACTTATACATAGCTGTGAAAATACCTATCCATTATTTAACGACTAATATTATATCCAAGTTTATACTAAAGATCATCTATTTTTACTCAAAATTGTTAGTTCTATGAAACTATAATTTTTGGCTCATTATGAGAAATCGTCGACTGAATATTCTGTTTGAAACAGTTGCATACATCGATGTAACTAACACAGCATGTAGTAACTTAAACTAAATCATACTTCATTGGTAAATAGTATCTCTTGGAGGTAAAACTTCTTAAGTGCACGGAAGGGAAAAAACTTCGTTCTTAAGGCAGGTATGTATTGTGTATAAGTGTCTGCCCGAGTCTTTATTACTTATTCCTAGACATCTGTAACTTTTTGTTTTCACATAGATATAAAAAGTACAAACAGGGAGAAGGGAAGAGAAGGGGAAGGAGGTGGGCCTCCGGCGCTCTCACTGAACGAATTAAACGCAACAATGCAAGCACTGTTACTTCACGTCGGTTTTCTGTGAGAGGCCGTACTACCCCGGACCTGCCGACCCATTTATCTTGAAACCAGTAATAGCTTCAGCGTGGCTCTACTACTTACAATAATAGTAAGTAGTACTTCCATATACAAGATAGCAACAGTATCTATACTGATTTCGTTTAAATACGGAGCTTCTGAAGATCTTTTTTTCTCGAATTGACTACGCCATTGACCTAGCAAGATCTTAACAGCTTCACCGGACTACTAAGGCGAGCGCTTAGGGAACTCAGCCGACTTTATTTGACAACTAACTTAAGTGTGCACTCTCGGCTTGGGCTGTTGCCTGATACGTGCAATTCGCGACCTATCTGAGCTGACCCAAGCTAACTATTCATACATATATGAGTTATTGGAACATATATGTGTACCAAGCATACATACCTCAACAACTCTTGTATATATTTCGTATCGGATAATGGCGAATTTCTGAAGGAGTCAAACAAATTTTGTCGATTACAGCAGCGCGGAACTCTTGTAAATGTGGAACAAGGGGCGTTGGCCCATACATCGGCTGATTGCATACGTCGAGTGTAGTTTGTTTGGCCGTAGATCTGGGATAATAGCCTACGATATATCAGCACAGAAAACAATCAATTACGAACGACAGCTACATACTTGTTTGCAAATCATTGCAACGAATCGTTATCATCAATTTTATATTATTAATTTAGTATAATCTTTATATTCACTTAACAAATATATATTAAGAAAAATAACACAATATTAGTTTCATTTAAAAAAAATACGCTTAGTGATGTGGAAATGTATTAGTTATTTATCAATATCGTCTAGTTTCAAAAGTGAATCTATTTTCATTGATATGATGTTATTTTACTTTTTATCACGTTTTTTAAGCAAGCTTTGTTTGCTTAGTAACCCCACACTAAAGGAATAAAATAATGGGTGGGTGTTGGTGGAAACAGGTGCTGGATTGGTCAAAATGTTTTATGTTTTGATGTGTTGTCTTTAGAAGTGAACCAAGGAGGAGCAAATGCAGGTACCATATTTCGGAGATTAGGACAGACATTTTTTTTTTCTATTTTAAAAATTTAATTTTACATGGAATTTGAATGAAGATAGCGAAATTCTACCAGGAGTGAATAAACGTATTGTAAGTTTAAAGAGAGGTATCTCTCATGATTACAAACGAGCAAGATGCATCCATTAAATTGTTCACTTCTAAAATAATAATAAATAGACATTAAATCAAAGAACCATAAGATTTGACCTATTAAAGCTGAAATGTACGTAAAAACAGTGTTTTTTGAAGGAGGAAATCATAATGAATCGAATCGATCAATCTCACAAAAAGATTTATTTTAATACGAATTTACTATAATTTATACGCGTTAGTGTAGAATGAGATGAATAATTCTCATCAGGTAGCGCCGTATTGTGTTCATGATTAAACAAAAATATAGGTAAAGGTTTCTTAATTAGCTTGTAAATATTAGAATAATGATAAAAAATGCAATAATTGTCCAAATAATAAGGTGCGAAAAGTATTCAATGTCGCTTTTATAACGGATTTTTTTAATTGAACTAACATTATAAATGTAACCTTATTTGATGATATTTAAGTTTGCGAGTCCATTTACATACTAATTTATGTAAAAAAACGTTAAACTAGGTTCGCAAAGGTACAAAAAAAGTTTACTTATAAAATTACCTCAAATCGGCCATTTTTTTATATTTTAAGATTTTTAATCTTACGAAATGATTATTTCATGTACTTGTTAGTACCAGGAGAACAGAAATAGTGAGCGATCGCAACGCGGACGCGTTTCCGTAGTTATGCTTTGAGAATAACTGGACCGCACTGGAGATTACTCTCTGCGCTCTGGTGACCTAGTAGCATTTAACTCTACTGGAACAGGAAAATCGTTAAATAGAATGTACGTGCGTCCCGGATACACGTACAAAATTTTCAACTAAAACTGATGCCGTATTTTTTAAACTTCATTCCTTTTATACACCTTATTATTTAAATAAATGAATTATTTATCCATTAAGTATTACTAAGAAAATGTAAGAAATACTAGCTGATGCTCCGACTACGTCATAGTTAATATGATTCTTTCTATTCTTTCATGCAAATTACGGATAATCAAAATCAACTATAGTGACTGAATGATTACAATGTATTTTTATTATTTTTACATTTCTGTACTTTAACTAAATTACGAGGCGTATTTACTTGAACCTTTGGACAAATGACAATAAAAATTTCACGTTTTATAATTATTATCGTCGCTGCTCATTTAGCCAACATGCCAACATTTTGTTGTCGGGTAAGTGGTATAGTTGTTTTTTGGTTTTATAAAATTTATCATCTACTGAGTATTTTTATTTTAATCTGATTAAGTGTTAACATCCTAGTTTGGAATTTGTGCAAGCGACAGCTGCGTAAAGACGATAAAAAATCAATTAATTATTTTGTAATTATTATTGTAAATATCTTAATTACATATTGAGAACATTACATTTACTAACACTAACACTACATTTGTAGAACGTAGTCCGGTGAAGCTATTAAGATCTTGGTAGGTCAATAGCGTAGTTCGAAGAAAAAAAACATATTGAGAAATTATTACTAGTCTCCGGTAGGCAATCACTCATAACAATGCTATTATGATTCTTTGAGTATTTAGTAAAAATACAACTAATACATTATATTTCTTCTAAACAAATAGAATATAATAATATAATTTTCAATTGAAGTTGGATTGATTTATATAGAAAATTGGTAAAGCAGTATACATCAATTCAAAAACGCTTTCATTAAAATTTGGCTAATAAAATCATAAAACATATTTATTAATTTTCCTAAACGAAGTTGAAATAAGCCGTGTTGTAATTTTACAAAATTGTTCTATATTATCTATATTGAATATTGCTGTGCGTAAGGACTTACATTTTTGAACTCTGTAAACGGATCATACTTTGTTTACTTGCGTAAGAAGTTCACTAAACATTAATGAAAATTATATTCAAATCCATAACTTAGTTTAGAAGCACTAAGAAAGACACGGAGACTGTTCTATAATAGTTCTAAAATATAAATAGGTTTATAGATTGTAATTTTTAACTCCCATAGCCATTTTACCGATTTTTAATTATCTCTATTAAATATAATCGTTACAGATTACGACTTTGAATATATCATAGTCTTAACTTTTATAATTGAACATGTTATGCGAAAGTGTAGTTTAGTAATTCGCTAGTCTCAAAGAAAATCTAATTTTAGACCAATTTCCACATAGACAAATTAAATTACGAAGGAAATTGGACCAATCTCGAGACGAGCTTTACTAGGCTTACAGGAAACAATGGGGATAAATCTGGAAACAATGCCGTCTAGTTAATAAATGTGAAAGGGACGAGAATATAGTATTCGAGAATTTCAAGCAACGAATTTCTTATAGTTTGACGAAATAAGTTAATTTTATATTATTTTTGGCATCCAATCTCCTAGAAGATTACTACTGCCATTGTTGATTAGGTAAAGATATCAAGTCTTGTGATAATTTCAATGTTATAACAAGACAGTGGCCCCCTTGTTATTACTTTCCAGAGAGTTTTTGTGGCATCTCAGAATTCATGATCCGTAGTATTATTTCCCATTCACTTATGTACAGTAACCGAACTATATTACGTAAAACACCACCAATATTAGAAAATGTATAGTTGAATAACACAGGATTATAAAGAAAATATAAAACTACATGACAGACTAAGATTCCGCCAAAAATTGGGTTAAATTTGTTTTCGGTCAAGTTAATTTGCATTAAGAGCGTATTTTAGAGAACTGAATTATTTGAAAAAATACAAGTATCTGTTTATAACCACATGATGGAAGTGAAAATTTATTGGAACTATGTACTTCTTTTCAGACAGTAAACGGTTTTCAGCATCACCGAATCGAACGTGACGGTTTACTTTCGTTCACTGATCAAGCAATCAAAGCGAAAAACGTCGTTATATTCTTTACCAATTCGTTTTTGTTTTTGATCTAGGATTTAATGTTTCTTTAGACATGTCTTATAAATAGACCATTATTTTGCAAAAAAATATCCCCATATGCTACGACGAATTCGTATACTTAAATATTTGTTTATACAACAGTACATTTTGAAAAAAAAAAAAAATGAAAACTAGTAGAAAAAAAAATCGAACGACTGTATGAAATAAATGTATATTACTTCTTTTTAAATACTGTGTCAATTGGATGTTCATTTTCTTTAAATCGGTATCCGGTTATAAATCAACATGTTAGCACTGTGAGTATAAACTGCTTACTTTCAAATGGTTAACTAGACAGACTGACAAATTTATTTTCCCCTCCAACATTAGTTTATTATACAAAACATTCCAGAATGTTCCAGGATCATAATAAATATACTAATGAGGTTATATCTAATAGCTTGAAACTAGCAATTCTTGTATATTTTTATATTTGTATATATTCATGATCTCGGAAATGGCGTCATCTATTTCCGTGAAATTTAGTATATAGGTAGCTTCGGGGACGATAAATTGATCTAGCTAGATTTAATTCATAGAAAACTTTTTTTTACCAAGATTTCAATCAAAAATGTTTTTTAAAGAACCGAGCTAGGCTCGGTCGCCCAGGTACTTGTTATCTATAAGACCAAATCTTTCTTATATCTGGAGTTCCGATCGGGCGCTCAACGAGAGCGGTTGTCCCTTTTGCTACGCGCTTCGATTTCGATACTCGTGATTTAGTGACGTCTGTTATTACTTCGGGAGTGTTCGTCATTGTTCCGATCGGGCGCAGGTGCACGCACACCTGCATTCTTTTCCCAGAAATTGAGTGAGACCTTTCCATTGTATTTATTTATTGCTTTATTTAATTCTTAGTATAATTATTTGTTTACTCAGTTGTTTATCTATTTATTTACGTAGCTCTTTAGTAATTTCTTTATACATTTATATACTATTCAATTATTTATTTAATTAGCTATCTATTTACTTATTTGTTTTCTATTTATACATTTTATTTATTTGTATATATATTACATAAGTGGATAGTCCCGTAGCTTACCGTTTGGCATGCCCCCCTGCCCTTCAGGCAGGGAGGTTGGTTCGTGGCGCCCACTCCTCTCTTAGGTCAACATGGAACAGGCAGCTCATTTTAGAGATTTTCTTTTACGACAGGGCCCAAACGCGGATATCGTTGCTAGTTTCGATAACTATGTAACGTTATTCGGTGAAACTACGCAGTACGTGCCCCGTGTGGCAACCGCGAATTCTTACGCGACTCTCTTGTCGCAATCGCCATCTGACGTCCAAGATAGGGGCCTAATAGAGGCCCCAATACCGAGCTCCAGCTCGGAGACCGGCTCCGAGATGGAGCTTGACGTAGCGGCGTCCACCGAGCCGCCTGCGACCGATAACGCGCCCGCGATTCCCGCGCCTTCAGCGCAAAACATGATAATGACGGTTATAAAACCGTCTCTTACATTAGACGCCGCGGTTCGCGTTCGTTAGATTCTGACTCGGGTTCCACACCCCCCGAAAAGTTAGTTAATATAAATGGCGCCCGGGTGCCAGCACCGACTATACCGACAGTCTCTAAGCCACGCGTGGGCGGACCTAGCTCCGTTTCTGTCGCTCCTTCCCAACCTACGGGATCTACAGCTAGGAAACAACGCCCCCCGCCTCCTGTCACGATCCAAGACAAGTCCCAGTGGACTTCTATCTCGAATCGACTTAAGACACGCTCAATTAATTATACGTCCGCCCTCAGTACTCCGGCGGGCATTCAAGTTAAATGTCCCACCTCTACAGACCATCGTGCGCTAACAAAATTCCTTAGGGAATCAAAGTTAGCCTATTTCACTTTTGCACTCGAAGAAGAACGCCTCCTCCGCGTAGTGCTTCGCCGCGTCCCGGCCGAGATCTCGGTCGATGACGTCACTCTTTCCCTTAAGGAGAAGAATTTCCCCGTGCGTGAGGTACATCGGATGTACCATCCACGCACCCGCGCCCCGTACAACATGGTCTTAGTTCTCCTCGACCGCTCGCAGGAGGGCAAGGCCATCTTCAACCTCACATCGGTCTGCGATCTAAACGGCATCACCGTTGAGCCCCCACGCAAGACCCATACCCCGTCGCAGTGCCATAACTGCCAGTGTTATGGTCACTCGGCGAGGAATTGCCACCTCCGCCCCAGGTGCGTCAAGTGCCTGGGAGACCACGCCACGAAGGAGTGCGCACGCACTCCCGGCACTCCTGCACCTCCGAGTTGCGTGTTGTGCGGTAACGCGGGTCATCCTGCGAACTATCGCGGTTGTCCCCGTGCACCGCGCACACAACGTCCCCGTCAGGCGAGGCAGGCGCCCAGAGCACCTGTAGCCGCCGCCCGCCCTGCGCCTCCACCTCTCATGTCCGTGGATGCCTTCCCGGGCCTGCCGGGCGCCTCCCGGGCCCCGGTAGCGCCCGCGCCCACGACCTCACCGCGCTCGCCACCCTCTGTGCCGCGCGCGGCTCAACCCGGGCGGGCCCCTATGGCCCCCTGGGCACCCCGACCTCAGCCTCAGGCGCCGCTGCCACAGGCGGCTTATGCTTCATCATCCTCTCTCTCGGGTAAATTCGACTGGATGAAGCATTTACTCCGTGAACACGACATGAAGGAGGTCCTCGCCTTCTACGCCATCGTCGAGGTAGAAGAGGAGCTAGGTCTCCTCACTGCTCTAGCGCGCTTCCCGGCTATCGGAGCCACCATTCAGCGCATCGCCCGGTCACCCTCTTTTAAATAAGTGTTAAAATTCACGGGTCTTAATAAAGTAAAACCACGCGGTCTATGTCTCTCGTTTTTCAATGCGAGATCTCTTCGGTCACAGCGCGATCTAGTAGCTGACTTTTTGCGCGATAGACAGATTGACGTTTTCCTCATCCAGGAAACGATGTTAAAACCGAGTATGCGTAATCCGAGAATCGCGAATTACTGTATAGTCAGGAACGACCGTGTCACCCGCGGGGGTGGCACGTTAATCTATTTTAGGCGTTCGTTGTACTGCATGCCGTTAGATCCGCCCGCGCTAACCAATATGGAAGTGTCAGTGTGTAAATTAGGTATGACCGGTCACTCGAATATTATTTTAGTTTCCGCGTATTTGCCACCAAACAAAGAATTGCTAAGATCCGATTTGCAGGCGCTACTTAATTTAGGAGATTCAGTTATTATAGCGGGGGACCTCAATAGCGGGAACGTTATCTGGAATAGTCCGTGTACCTCTCGTAACGGGAGAATACTCGACGAACTAGGTAGGGTTCTCGCTTTTGACGTCATAGCCCCTCTGGAACCCACGCACTATCAAGATCATTGCCGACCCACAGTATTAGATATAGCTCTCTTAAAAAATATCACGCTTCCTGTACGACTCATACAAGTAGTACACGAACTTGATTCAGATCATCGCCCGGTTGTTTTACAGTTAGGTTACAATTCAGACTTCACCCCGCCGTCGGTTAGGGTGGCTGATTACGCGAAACTCGTTCAATATTTTAAAGAAAATCCGTCGTCTAGTAGTTTAGACAGGATTCCGGACGTGTTGGTGTCTAAAGCCGACGCGGATTCGGCCATCGATTCCCTGGTTGATTATCTCCAGACCGCCGTCAGGGTGACCTCGAAAGAGGTACAAGCGGCGAACGATCGCCGTTTTATACTCCCTGACGACGTGAGAGCATTGATCACGGAAAAGAACGCCGCGACTCGAGCTTACGACGCTTACCCGTCTGTAGAAAATCGCGATCGTTTACGTTTGTTACGAAAAACAGTCAAGTCTCGTATTTCTGAGATCCGGGGCGACAGGTGGGACAGACTCCTAGAGGGTCTCCAGCCGTCTCACCTGTCGTACTGGACTCTAGCGCGAACTCTCAAATCAGACATGGTCACTCCAATGCCTCCTCTCGACAGAGGCCCCGGGTTGCCTCCCGCGTTCGATAGCATAGATAAAGCGGAATGCCTTGCCGCAAGCTTAGAGAAACAGTGTTCGCCAAACACTGATAACACTGACCCTTCCATCATAGAGTCTATCGAAACAACCGTAGAGCATGCACTCGCGTCTCCTCCGGCGGATACCCTAACCCCGATAACGTTTGACGAAGTTTCGGCCGCCATCAAGCGTCTCAAGCCTAGGAAGTCCCCAGGTCCCGATGGGATCAGGAACGAGGTTCTGAAACTCCTTCCTGATCGCATCATAGCTCTATTGGTCTGCGTCTTCAATGCGGCCATGTCCAAGGGTCACTTTCCAGCCGTCTGGAAAAAGGCCGTAGTGATAGGTATTCACAAGCCCGGCAAGAAAGCTACGCTTCCCGTTAGCTATCGCCCCATTAGCCTGTTAGATACCTTAGGAAAACTTTACGAGCGGCTCCTTCTGAACCGTCTTCAGTTCTCGATTACAGATTTAAAATTAATACCACCTGAGCAGTTCGGATTTCGCGCCGAACACTCTTGCACGAATCAAGTACACCGCCTCACGGAGTACATTTTCTCTAAATTTAACGCCGATCCGAAACGTAAACCGAAACGCACAATAGCAGTCTTCTTCGATATCGCCAAGGCCTTCGATAAGGTCTGGCACGGAGGGCTCATCCATAAATTATGTAAATCTCGCGTACCCGATAGGTTAATTCATATTATCCGC
>JACEII010000080.1:618073-665443 GCA_014332785.1 Antheraea mylitta | reverse complement strand
AATTATGTAAATCTCGCGTACCCGATAGGTTAATTCATATTATCCGCGATTATCTCACTGATAGAACATTCCGCTTCAGAGTGGATGGTGAACTATCGCTGCCCCACCCGATACGCTCAGGTGTGCCACAGGGCTCCATACTCGCGCCCACGCTCTTTAATCTGTTCATCAGTGACCTACCTCGTTCTCGGGGGGTCGAGATAGGTTGTTACGCTGACGATACCGTTATTTACACTTCCGGCTGGCGGTCGGACTTTCTTAGGAAGCGCATCGAAAAAGCCGTTCTTACTTTCGGTGAATGGTTTCGTCGATGGCGCATAGAAGTTAATCCCGATAAGAGTGCCGCAATACTCTTCGATCCCACGAAACGCGTTAATAAATTTGAGCCCATCAGGCTATACGGAATCGATATTCCTTGGGTCGAAGAGGTCAAATATCTCGGTGTCACATTAGATAAACATTTAAAGTTCAATTCACATACAGACAGAGTGCGAGTCACATACAGACAAAGCCGCTATGGTCTTGGGTCGCCTCCATCCGTTGCTTTGTCATAAGAGTAAGATGTCCCTCAGACACAAGCTCACTTTGTATAAGACGTGTATCCGTCCCGTGATGACATATAGCTGCCCCGTTTTTGCGCATATGTCCAAAGATAACTTTCATAAGCTGCAGGTTCTCCAAAATCGTGTTTTACGTAAAGTGACCGGTGCTCCGTGGTACATTCGGAGAGTCGATTTCCATAGAGACCTAGAGTTTCCTTCTATCTGGGCGTACGTAAAATCACTTACGATTAGTTATTTTGAAAAAGCTGCGAATCATCCCAATCCCTTAGTGGTATCCGCCGCAAGCTATGAACCCGTACCTAACGCTGCGCGTTATAAAAGACGTCCGCGATGCATTTTTACCGACCCTCCTGATTTAATCACGTCAGCGAACGATCAGTACCAGCCTGTCCTTCGAAGCAGAGCGTGCTCACGTCCACGCCCGCGTAACCACAGATCACGCCGCCGTGGTCTGGGGGTTAATTTCGCTCCCGCACACCCGATTAGGCCTCCCACGGCAGCGGCTCAAGCCTAGGTTCGATCCCTCGGTGGGGAGCCCTTGAGTGCGTTGCTTGCGCGATACGGTGACACACAAATGTACATCACTGCTACAACACTACACGATCACCCCCACACACGTGCACGCTTACACATGAAAGTGGAAGGGTTTACTTTTTCCCTCATCGAACTGAAGAACTCTCAATTTTTCGATATTAAATATATGGAGGAGTTATTGAGACGTGTATGCTTGGTACACATATACGTTTCAACAACTCATACATATATGGGTAGTTAGCTAGGTTAGCTAAGATAGGTCGCAATTTTGCATGCAACAGGCAACAGCCAAGCCGAGGTGTGCCGTGCACCCTTGAGCTGGTTGCCATAATAAAATCGGCTGAGTGCCTTAAGCGCTCGCCTTAGTAGTCCGGTGAAGCTGTTAAGACCTTGCTGGGTCAATAGCGTAGACATTTCGAAAAAAAAAAAAAAAAATCTTATATCTGAAATATATAAAAAACCAGTGCCATGAGGTCTGTTCACGATGAACTCCGAGATTACTCAACTGATTGTCATGAGAGTTGGCATTTATATATAATTTGGTCCAACTTGAGAGAGGGTCATTTACATTTCGATTAATGACCTCAAAATTTTCTATTACAAATTAAATTATTGTGTATGTTGTTTATTGTTATTAATTCTAAGTTGCATCATCAGTCTTGAACAGATGGTGGTTTAAATTAGTTTGTTGACAGAAAACTGTTGGACCGACTTTTATAGATATCACATAGATGGCGCGGCGCATTAATTTAGAATTTCTTTACAACTGCAGTTTATTCCGTAGTGCACGTGGTTTATTGTATTTACGGTTGCCACCTTTTTTCTTTGCAGATAAAGTACATTGGTTATTATAGGTAGCAAAAAAAGTACATAGTATTAAAATAAATTTCCATTTTTTTATTATTATACATTTTTTTATTATTCTTTGCGATTTGTATCAAATTAGTATCTCTACTAAACAATTTATTTTTTAACTTTATTTTTGGCAATCATTCTTTCCGATTATTACTGCCATTCTCACGTAGTCAATAATATCACAAACTTCGTGTGATCATTCCAATATTAAGTATCGTGTGAAACCATATTCTAACAAGATGGTGGATCCCTTGCTAGAACCTTCCAGGGAGTTTTTGTGGCATCTCAGAATTTCATGCTCCGTGTTATTATTTTCCATTCACTTCACTTATGCATAATAAACTAACTATATTACGTAAAACACCACCAAATTTACACAATATATAGTCAAATAACACAAGATTATGAATAAAATATAAAATCCACTACATGACAGACTAAAATCCCGCCAAAAACTCTCTACTAAACAATTGCACAGCATCTTTACAGTCTATATTTAAATGAAAATAAATAATTCGTTTTTAAACAAATTCAAAGACCCTTCATTTCTTTCGTTTCACCATTTGTTTGTGGTTGTGTTTCACCGTTTCACAATCACAGAAAAAACTCTCTCTGTGAATACTCACGTGGCGGGAATAGATAATAAAAATGAAATAACTTGATTGTTTTAAAGTATAAAGTTTAAATCTATAAAACTTTAAATCTTATTGTTATTGCATGTAAACCGCTACGCAGAAAACAAACTAAAATTGACATTTGAATTTAAGTTGCGTTCAGAAATATTTGTTAAAGAAACGAGTGATTAGGTGATGTGGTGTTAGCGAGTAGCGATATCGATTGAGCAATAGATATATTTCTCTTAACGAAAAAAATAAATATGAATAAACTTTTCAAAATCTCAAAGAAACCAAATCATGTCAAATAAAGTATTTTCGTGTACTTTATTATTCACATAAAGTAGAGAGTACAATTGCCTGGAATAACGTACAATAGTTTATTATAAAGTACGGGTGGCAACCCTAATTGTATTCAACATGTTATAACTGAGCCACAGCAACGCGTAGCCGACTCACCTAGCAGAACTATACAAGTAAAAATAATCCATTAACATAAAAGTGCTCATAAGTTTTTAAGCTTCTTAATGGAATATTAAGTTGAGAACATTTTACTGGGACGAGATATCGCTGACCCTGTATAGGAAACGCGACCTAACTCCAAACTCTCATAGATTTATGTGAGCCTAGTAATTACAATGGATATTTACCTACGTTGCAATTTTTCTTTCTTCATAGTTCTTGTATACAACATACAGACAGACATGTAGTGTATAAATTACACATCGACGATAGAAATAACCCATATTCTTCTTGTAAGCATTCCTAATAGGCACTAGAAAAAATTTATTACTAAACGGATTATTAACCCGACCTCGCTGATTTAAAATTAAAATCTCTTTATTTTTAGATTAAGCAATGGAGATCTAACAACTTACGTCACAAGCCCCATATCAAGGCTTAATAAATCAATTATTTTCCAAGATATTACCTAATCATATAGATAATATGAACACTAATTTATTGCGAAACAACAATATGATACTTCACTAAGATTTCCTTAATTGGGTTTCGTAAAGTTTAATCAAGCCTAGATAAGTAAAATCGATGTAAATTATAGAGGGTTAAGCAAACGGAAATTTCCGTTTGTTTCATTTTTCTTTGAAATTTTATTCACAGAGATGCTTATGCCACTGTCATAATTTTTAACCTATACAGATAATAAGAATGTATATCTATCGCGTCTGTAGTTTTAGAGTTTTGTGAAACAATGTTGCATGTCTAAGAATACGTAATAAACGTTAGGAACATCTGTCTGTCTGTCAGTGTCTGGACACGCAACTGCTAAAGTACTGAGTTCATGATAAAACCTAAAAAGAAATCATAAAGCATATCCTCGAGTAACATTTAGTCCTTATTTCATTAAAATCGGTTCGCTCTATTAAATGTTATTGCAATTTTAATGACGACGCGACTTAGTACGAGAGTAACTTTACTCTTAGATAAGTAATTGGATACATTCAGATAATTTTATCAATCTCTGATTTTATATAATACATAAAGTGGTTCTACACAGACGACGTGTTGGTCATATAGCTAGTAAGAAATCATACTGGTTGATTGCGATATTATTGTTATTTTCATCAATGTCAAAGGTATTTATTTTGCGTGCAAAATCAACGTGATATAATCACGTGGTCCGGCCAAAGTAAACAAAAGCACGTTGTTGCAATGGTATGGCGGTTACATAAGAAAATCTTGCTACGACAGTTTGACGTCGCTCACTTTATAATTTCGCGTATATTCTTATAGAAGAAATAAATGACAATTGAATTAAATTTTTAAACTTGTTGTCAACAGAGGTAAAGTTAAATTCAATATAAAACAGCTAATCCACGCAGAATTGTACGCTTCTATCTTAAGTATTCACATTTCGGCTTTTCTCAACAATATTCGGTATCATCGATCGAAAACTGCTGATTCGCGCGCTTTTTTTATTTTACTTTTGACTTAGACTTTCATGCTAACTGCTCGGCTCCTGTGACTCGTAGCGTTACCTTAAAAACTTAATCTAATTGAATAAAAACGCTATAAAATACTAAAGTTTCTTACAAATCTGAATAGTAGTTCCCGAGATTAGCACGTTCAAACAAACAGAAGGATCAATTTATTCAGCTTTATTATATGTAATTGTAGGGATGTCTCGTATTGTGATAATTTGTTGATGATAGTGATAATTTAGAGAAAATTATATTTAAACCGTACCTACATGATGAACTTGATGTTCGCTGTTTTTTTAATGTACTACTTTATTTACGTATTTATTTTACTTTATTAAAATGATATGTCTTACAAAGTAAAATAGGCACGATTGTTCGTACAGTAATATTGCACATGCTACAATATTCAAGTGTTATAATCTTCTAAGCACGGTAATTCATACAGATCTAACGCCAACGAATATGTCACAAAAGGTTGCTTAATTATATGCTTTGTTAAATTACAAGGTCTTTCAGAACGTAATTTCGGTACTATAAACTTGCTGTCAAACGATTATATCATAAAACTTACATTTTTTTTTTTATTTCATATAAATACACATTAGTTTAAGAACTTAGTTATTAAGATGAATAAAGTAAAAGGTTTATTATTTTTTGCTTTTCAGTTTTTTCGGCGGTTTAATTTTTTGTTAAAAAGTTTTTATTTTATAATTTTTTGTGACTATGATCTTACTAATTACTACAAGCTTAATTTATTTGTAATACACAACTCAGAAGCTGAATAATAAATCATGCCCGGTTTTCTTACCCTTGGGGTTGCTTTTTTCATGTTTACATGTATATGGGATCAACTTCTGGGTATACTCTTTCAAATCAAAAGATAATAATTTAATTCGGACTATTCTGTCTAAAGGTATGCGCGGTCATAGACATAATCAGTGCGTGAATAATCAATCATTCTTGATTTTCATACCCTTAGGGTTTAATGTTTTTTTTTTCCAAATTTAAATGGGACCAACTTCGGAGTATACCCTTTCCAATAAAAAAAGAATTATTAAAATCGGACTATACTGTAAAAAGTTATGCGTGATTATACATAAAAAAAAAATATATACGCGACCAATTGTGAACCTCCTCCGTTTTTTTCGTCGGTTAAAAACAGAGTTTGGGCGTGGCAATGGTTTATCATCGTAGTGATCGTGTCATTTAGTGAATGGAATATCAATTCAATGTTTGCAGGTTTAAACCCCGACATGTACCAACGAATTAATAAAAAAAAAAAACAAAATATAAAAACTACAGATACGTTAGATTTACATTCTTATTATAGAATTAGAATATTATAGAAGTTTCTGTACTCTAATACGCACATTAAAATTAAAATTAAATTAAATGAAATTAAAATGTATACATACTAATCTGGCCATAAATACTGTTACAATTAAAAATAAACAAAATACTACATTTGAATTTAGAATCTGTCATTTTTATATGATTTTATATCCATTGAGTTTTCTCATTTTTGCCCCAATACCCAATACATTGTATAATATTTTGCGATATTAAAATGGAGTGGGATGATAAAGATAACTGAATCGCTGTGATGGCATTACACAGAGTAGGTATGGAGCCAAATGCAATATTTAAATTTCTCCATACGCTTGGTATTAGTAAAACATTTGTGTACCGGGCTATTAATAGATACAATGAGACCTCCTCTGCTTGTGACAGAAAAAGATCTGGCCGTCCACGTAGTGTTCGTACGACAAATGTGGTCAAAGCAATAAGGGAAAGAATTCGAAGAAATCCTGCCCGAAAGCAAAAGAAGCCCCTTAACAACACCATGTTCGATAACCAAGGATGGTCCTTCCAGCAAGACGCGGCGCCGGGTCATGAAGCTCGGTCTACGCAGTCTTGGTTGGAAACGAACGTTTCGGACTTCATCAGAGCTGAATAGAATTTTTTTTTGTCTTTGTTTCAGTATTTATGGCAAGACTAGGTAGATGGATATTTCGTGTACTATTGTTTCCCATTATCATTCTAAAGTTCCTATTATTAAGTTAAGATTAAAACGCAATATTAGTACCCTAAATTGAATAATTATCCGAAAATGTTCAGTTGAATATTTACGAATCAATAAAGAATTTCACTAGCATTGTGATTTCATGAAACCACAGAATGATTTTTAATTTATTTATCACCGTTCAACTGCACAACTCATTCTTATTATAACAAAAAAAATTCAATGTTTTTGCAGTCAGATTGTTTGTTTTACTGTCCTACTTGTTTATTGTTTAAACTTTTCATGTAGACACGATTTATTTTGGGTAAGTTAGTGATAAATGAAGCGTGCCTTGAGTGTTGGAGATAAACATACTGTGCGAAGAAATGACGTATTTTTAAAAACAAATAATTGTGCTCAGATGATCGTCACACGCATAAAGAGATCATCAAATAAATCGATAATCAGATACACACTTTGTTACATAAAGTCTTTTATATAGATTTTTTTAAAACAAAGCTACGAAAGTACATTGAACTATTTAAATGTATTCCTGACCAAAATACGCTAATGCTATGGTAATTTGTTTTTAGTTTGAAAACCATTAATTGTTAGAGCCGCAACATCTAAATGTTACGTTGAGACATGCATCTAATGATCTACTATAAACAATGGATTTGACAAATTCTACGTCTTCGTAAAATTGTATGATTATTGCTATAACTAATCCTCAGGTCTGATTTAAATTCTTATTCAGATTCCAAAGAAATAACGATTTTAGACCTTAGACTAAAGAATTTTCGTGAATTGTAAACGAGAGACTATGACAAGTTACGAGAGACAATTTGGTCTGTCAAAGGTCGAAACGTAATCTCATGAAATCGGGATTAAACCAATCACACTTCAATTAGTCATTAGAATGTCTTACTTTATTGTCCAAATCAGTTTATCTTGAAGTAATGTTAAATTCCACTAAATTTCTTAAAAAATAAAAAAAAATGGGCTTACATACGCTTGATAAAGTTCTTATCCAGCAAATGGGAACCCTTTGTTTCCCGATAAATTATAATTGGTTTTATGAAATACTGTAGTTTGTATTGGATTTTAAAATGTCGAAATGAAATCCGATAAATTGTCTTTGAGATTGTTGCCAGTGGCAGCGACGCGTAGGCGTGGACTAACACAATGTACCCCGTCGATCATAAAGCGTATTGCTTCAATATTTGCTCGCTTCGCCTCTGTTTACAGATGCTCATAATGGAGCTCCACATATTCCTATAATGGATCGTGAAATCGAGTCTATACTGATGGCTTTTCCCTTTTATCTTGTCTCTTCATTTCTGTTTTATATTATAGTTTCATTCGCATTAGTGTATTAACAACGAAAATTAAACTAAATATTTCCTTTACAGTGATAAGTAATGAAATAAAACAGCTACTAAAGATCAGTCTGACAATTCTGGCAATATTTTTAAAAATCGCCGTAAATTTCTTCTATGTTACTTGCTTTTTTTATACTATAATATCTTGTACCCGCGACTTCGTCCGCGTCGAATAGTTACATTGAGCTGACGCTAACACGAAGCGGAAACTCTCAAAAGGAAAAAAAAAAACTATTTTAAAAACATTCTCATTGGTGCTCCACTCCTATTGGTCTTAGCGTGATGATATAGACATAGCCTTCCTAAATTAACTATATAAAAATGAAATAATTTTTCATATCGGACCAGTAGTTCCTGAGATTGGCGCGTTCAAGCAGTCAAACTCTTCAGTTTTATAATATTAGTATAGATATTAAGTATCGAAGTAGAAAAAAATATGTCACATCTTTCTAATTCCATACGATTATTTTAACATTTTTCATAAAAATCTTAGTCTTTAAAACAAAACAGAAATTATTCAAATAGGTGCGGATATTCTAAAATGATGCGTGTACACACATTCGTCATTGATTTTTATTTATTTAGACTAACTAGTGGGCGCTCAGTGGTCGACATTCGACCATAGTTCATTTATCTCTTAAAGTTTGAACTTTATTAGGGTTCTTTTGTCCAAGGGTATACTTCTACAATCAAAGGTTTTCATCATGGCTACTCAGTTGCTTGCCATTTCTCTAAATAACAATTGAAACTAATTTTAAATTTTAAACAAAAAATCAGGCGATTATGTAAGGTGGTAAGGCTCTCAAATTCGAAGTAGACATAATTATACGAAAATAAAGATATATATCGCAACTCCTGACACAATTATCAAATAATTTTACACAACACTATGGGTCTTTCTGGATAATGTTGAATTATATGTAGTCTGTACATTGTGAGGAATAGTGATATGGCCCGTATCATCGTTTGGAAATGTAATGGATACACAATAGAATCATATGATTAATCCAAAACAAAGACGTTTTTAATTCTATCATAAACTATTGGAAATGAATTCATTCTTGTTCAAAATGCATCATCAACTGTAGTAAATATGATTGCTACATTAGGTTAACCTGAATCATTGTAACGGCGGAGATCTAAGTCATAGATTACTTTCATTAGCAAACACATTGTCTTATTTTGATTTTACAAAGTATTTTTTGGCTCGTTTTTTCATTGAATCATCATTTGAAGTGAGTTCACCATGAAAAAAATACTAAACATTAAAATATTGACATTGACTTTGGTAGTATTGCTTTACTTTTATAACAACATCAAGCAATGTCACTACATAAAGAGAAAACCGTCCAGCCACCTAAAAAAAATGACATTCAATAAGACGAAACATAATAATTATTATTTCAGTGTTTCTATAAATTTAATAAAGATACATTATTTATAAATTATTTATTAATGAATATTATACATCTACACAATATATTATTATAAAATTAACCTACAATTTGACCAGTTCATTTAAAGGACATGTAAGAGACGCAAAATCACTCATGTTAAAAATATTGAAAAGGTAGGTAATTGGAACGTAAGAATAAAGTGAAGGATCTGTCAAACTGTCTTTTTCATTTACATGTGTGTGTGTGTGTATGTTGTGTAAAATTCGAGTAGTAGTGTGAGTAGTGCATATTTAAATTAATTTACTATATTTCTAATGCATTTTATCTAAAATAATTTCTGCACTTCTCCGCCATATAAACTTTAACTATGCCAAATTTCAAGTTCACCCGTTGACAGGAAGTAGGTTAAAAAGGGGTACAATTTTTTTGCTTCACGTATTAATATATAGATAACCCGACCCCGACTTCATTCAAGTGTAGTGTATCACTAGTTAACAAGTAATCTTGACACGTAAGATCTTTAGAGATATTTATTGTACAGGGCTATTTTGATCTACATTAAAATCCCAAATAATACATAATTGGAAATGGAACAATACTGTATTGGTCAATACGACTTCACAAATAACCAATAATATTATAATCTTGAAATGTCATATAATGGTTTATACATTTTATTTATCATCTTGTGTTATTTAGCTATCTATATTTTTATGTATTATTTATGTGCACAAGTGAAGTGGGTGGGAATAATACTACGGAACATGCATTCTGACTTGCCACAAAAATTCCCTGGAAAGTTCTAACAAGACGGCCACCATCTTGTTAGTTCGTTGTAGTCATCGCAAGAAACTTATAATATCGTATACTTACAATAAATACTCGACAATGGCAGTAATAATGTACTAGAAAATTAGTTGGCAAGGAAACACAAGAACACCTTTAATATTGAAATCTTCATGTACTTAGGACCCGGAATAACATTTCTGTAAACTCAAATGGTAATAACAATTAAGCATCAACTAATGTGTTTACCAGTACAATTGGACAGATGGCGTTTAACTTCAAACGTGGGCTTACCAATGTTTACCGTTAAAACAAATAATTTATGTAAAGATCGATTTATGCGTTTACTAACTTGGTTTTTTCTTTGTATTCCATTGATGATTATTCTCAGAAATACGTTTGCAGATTTTCACGTGTACTAAACGATTTTTTTAATGTAAATACGACTTGTTCTTGCGAATACACAAATGAGACTCGTCGCGTCATTGTTTTGATGTGTTTAGTCTTGTATTTGAAAGCAATGAATTAAAAATATGATTTAGAAAGTTATTGTTTATTGAGAACCGCATTTTCCAACATGAACTTACTATTAAAGTCATTTGCATGTATTAAGTCCATTTACTTATCGACTTTTCTCTCATACTTAACGCGTCGTCATTAAAATTACTGTAACTTTTGATAGAGTGAACCTTTTTTCGATCTGACTATGCTATTGACCTAGCTAGGTCTTAACAGCTTCACCGGACTACTTAGGCGAGCGCTTAAGGCACCCAGCCGATCTCTTTTGACTACTGGCTCAAGGGTGCACGGCACACCTCGGCTTGGGCTGTTGCCTGTTGTATGCAATTCACGACCTACCTGAGCTAACTTAAGCTAAGCTAACTATTCATATATATATGAGTTGTTGAAACATATATGTGTACCAAGCATACATACCTCAACAACTCTTATATATATCGTATTCGATAAGGGAAACAAACAAAACCCTTCCACTTTCATGTGTTAGCATGTATGCGTGCACGTGTGTGGCGGTGATATGTGTAATGTTGTCGTAAAGATTTTGGGTCACTGTATCGCACGAGCAGCGTTCTTAAGGGCTCCACACCGAGGGAACGGACCTAGGCTTGAGTCGCTGCCGAGGGGATAGAGTGAACCGATTTTAATGAAACCAAGACTAAATGTTACTCGAGAATATGCTTTATGATCTTCTTTTAAGCGTTTGTTGTGAACGCAATACGTACAAACCGATAGACAGACATTTATAAAAATGTTTGAAATGTATTTTCTTGCTTCTTCCTGCAACATATTTTTAATCTATTCTAAAAAGAAGAGACACGTTAAATTTACATTAATATTATATGTATAGATATTAACAGAAGTAACAGTTGTTATTAAAATAGATCGCGAAGTGAACATTCTTAGGGAGGTCTTTGGAATTATGATCATTTTTGTGTGACAAAGAATGATGAGGTAAGCACTGTGTCGGGTAGTTTTGAAGACACCGGTTCTCGCCCGATAATCAAAGTAAAGCATCGTCGGGTGTGGTCAGTACTTAGATGTTTGACCGCCTGGGAATACTGCGTCACGTTGGCTTTTTATTGTATTTTTTTAACTGTGATACAATAATTTATCTTCTCTCGTGTGTCTTTACGTCATACCCTGTTTTTTATTATTATTTTCTAATGTCTAAATTTCTGTCTGTAAATTTAATCAACATTTGGAAGTGAAAGCTGTGGTAATTTATCTTTGTAATATTTTCTTTCGATATCACTTATTTTCCATTATAATTAAACCACATTACAAAGAATAGAAGTTGACGAATTAAAAAGAAATGTATGAAAAATAATAGAACTATAAAATCCCGACAACATTATTTGATGAGGCTGGGTTTTTTGTAATATCGTTAGTTTAGTTAGTTGTCCTGAAAAGTAATTATTTTATTTATTTTTAAAAGGCATTACTTCAGTTCTTGTTAGTTTATTTTTTAAATATACGTAGTTTTTTCGATGACATTAGATTGAAACTTAATTCAGTTTTATGCTAAATATTATAATACTATATACTTACAGTAGTAAGTATATACTCCGTCTGCACTGACACTATAACATATTTTATATAAAAATTTATTAGCTACAAACTTCTTTCAAATGTTTATTTAAACGTCTTTCTGTCACAACCGTTTTCTGCAACTACATTACTTATCCCTACTTTTAAAAGTAACTTAAGGCGCTTGATTTATTTTTAAGTCGAACGTGTAAACGCAATGGTCAAATTATAAACGCATTTTCCCACAAAAATGAATTTTTGAGTTACTTCTTTTTCATCAAAGGTGTGATATATCAAAATTATAATGGAGCGGTTGTTTTAAAGATAACTTTACTGTAAATGTATTTAAACACGTAGGTATGCGACATAATTGCACCGGTTGGCCGGACGCCGCGATACAGGCAGTGAGACAGCGCCGGAAGTCCGGTTCAGTGTCCGGATGCGAAATAACTGGACGATAACAGCTTCCTGAAACGCGCTATGATACTGTAACGTATACCTTGAAGTATAGGTGTAATAAATGAACATAAAGATCTGAAGTAACAATTTTTTTACAACAAAATGACAATATTTTTTTTGCAATTTAGCGTTTCATTATTATCTCATATGATGAGTCTTAAATTAAATTGGCTAAATCAAAGCTTGACAATAAAGAGTTTGATTTTGTTTTATATCATAGCTGGCAAACGAATAGGAGGGTCACCTGATGTTAAGTGATCACCAACGTCCATAGATACAACACCAAGGGAGTCGCAAGTGCGTTGCCAGCTTGTGTGCTGGGGAAGGGGAGAACAGGAAAAGGCGGAGTAGGGGAAGGGAGAGGAAGGGGGGAGGAGATGATTAACCGGCGCTCTCACTGACCGAAGGAAACGCAACAATTCATGCACTATTACTTCTCGTCGGTTTTCTGTGAGAGAGTGGTAGTACCGGGGATGAGCGGACCCATTCTTGCTGAAACCAGTAACAGCTTCAGCGTGGCTCTACCACCTATAATAGTTTCAAGGTTAGCCTTGCCCTCACTATATTGTTTTATCACAATGCACTCCTTATCAGAAATTGAAACACATTGTAGGATTTGAATACATGTCAATCTAAGTCGTACCTTGGATATGTAATCACGGAACTGAACAATTTATGATTATTATTTTAGTTTATACTAGCTGTGCCCACGACTGCCTTCGCTTGCAACTTCGTCTAAATAAACAGTGACTAATAAAATCATCTAAGACCATTTACTTATGCTCTTTTCTCTCGTCGCTCTCCCGTGGTCAGTAAAATTACAATAACATTTGATAGAGTGAACTGATTTTAATAAAACTAAGAACATGGTGAACGCAGTACTTTACTTATTCCAGTAAAAATATAATATAATAGTAGAAATCTAAAAGTATATGTGCTTAACGATTCTGGGTAAGGAACCAAACACGCCATCTCACGGAGATTATGTCGTAGTCCGGTGAAGCTGTTAAGACCTTGCTGGGTCAATAGCGTGGTCACTTCGAAAAAAAAAAAAAAAACGGAGATTATGTCAATGGTTATATTAATTATTTGTCTTAGTAATACGTAAATTTCGACATTGTGAGTCGTTAAAGCGGGAATCCGAGGATATAAACAGGCTATAAATCGTATCCATTAATATAACGACTATGTGATTTCGTAATGTGGTATTGTTGACCCGTCCGCCCACGTTGTGGCTGATTGTATTACATAGTTTTAATAGCATTGAAGTCACAACGGCATGCGGCATGAAGCCACAGCTTTTAGACAACGCTTGGGAGTAGGACGTATCTAATCTCGCATAAAGAACTTTACGACATTCGCGAAATTAGAATATATATTTTATATCATACTCATCAGCCTATAAGAGATCCACTGTAGGGTCGTAGGTCTCTTCCCCAAGGAAGGTATGGGCATAATCACCACGCCAGCCCACGATGTACTGGCAACTCCGAACTCCGAGAAATTCACAGTTCTTTGTTTTCCCGCATACAGTTACTATAAGAGCACTTCTCAGGTTCAGGTTTCCTTACGATGTTTTGCTTTTTTTTTATTGTAGCACGGCAAAATGACTGCACTATGCCTGATGGTAAACACAGTACAATCCAAAAATAATAGCGACCACCGATTGACACACTATCCATCGCCGGTCGCCACTATCATGCTGGCCTGCAAAAAGCTGGATATGCACAGGCTGATCCCGAAATGCGACCCGCAGAAGCGAATCACTATTACGGGCTTTTTCGCCATATACATGATGGTTGCGACCCAGTCAGGCTGTAAAACCCTACCACCCCGCTTTCGCCATTCTCTCCAACTCTTTCTCTTTCTATAATGTTTGTATAGATTTACTGATGGTAAACGATGACGTAATAAGGATACTTGAACATTGGACATATGTTCTCCTAGTACCATAATACAGTTTTTTTTTTTCTCAAACTGACTACGCTATTGACCTAGCAAGGTCTTAACAGCTTCACCGAACTACAACATAATACAATAGTATCAAATACCATAAAGGAGTGCCATTAATTACGCCACGAATTGAAGAGCGAGCCAAGCCGGATCTCACGTGGGGGAGAGGCAAACATATAACGTCATTGTTTTCGGGCAAAAAGTAGTTTAAAAATGTGCAAAAATAGGAATAATTTCAAATAAAACAAACATGTTCATAGACTAAAATATGCCCAAATCTGACACAACTCTTCTGTGTATTGAAAGCCATAAATAAATGTAAAGTATAAATATCTATATATTAATACGTGAAACAATAACTTTGTAACCCTTTTTAAGCGATTTCCGTGAACGGATGAACTTGAAATTTGGCATTGTTAAAGTTTATATTGCGGAGAAGTGCAAAAAGCTATTTATTTCTTATAAAATGCATTAGAAGTACATTAAATTAATTAAAATATGCGTTACTCACAGTACTGCTTGAATTTTACACAACATATACACACATGTAAATAAAAAAAGACATTTTGACAGCCGTCAATAACGACTTAAAAAAAAGTTGCGAAGGAGGTTGCTATGCTCGAATTCCAATTACCATTTTCTATCCTACATTCAACAATGATATTATAACATATAACTATTATTATAATATGACTACGTTCTATACCTACATGCTCTTTGAATTTAACTGATCAAATTGCAGGTCAATTTTATAATAATATATGTGATATGTAAATGATTAATATATATATATATATATATATATACATTAATAATTTATTGAAAAATATATCTTTAGCACATTTATGGAACCACTGAAAAAAATATTATTCGCTTTGGTTTTATTGGATGTCAAAATTTTTAGATGACAGGAGTGCTTTGACTTCATGTCACTTGGCTTCATGTTGTCATGTTGCAAATTTGTGTGCACACACACGTTGCCATTATAAAAAAATAAGACGAAATCATAGTCAATATTATAGTGTTTATTATTTTTTATGGTGAACTCACTTCACGTGATGATTTATTAAAAAAATGAGACAAATAATACTTTGTTTAATCAAAATAAGGATTTTGTTCATAAAAGTATAATCCATGACTTCGACCTCTGCGGTTATGTTACAATGATGCATTCAATCGGATATAGCAACTACAATGAATTTATTTTCAAAAGTTAATGGTAGTATTAAAAACACCTTTGTTTTGGATTCATCATTTGATTCTACTGTGTATCCATTACTTTTACAAAAGATGATACTGGGCATATCACTATTTCTCATAATGAACAGACTATATTTAATTAAATATCACCCAGAAATACCACCCGCACATAATGTCGTGTAAAATTAATTGAAAAGTGTGTCATGGGTTACGATATTTTTTTTATTTTCGTAAAGGTATGTTTACTTAAAACATAAGAGCTTTACCACCTGTTTTATGTTTCAAATTTTAAATTAATTTCAATTTTCATGTACACATAGATTTTTTTATGTTTATATAATTAAAGGTCATGGCAAATGGCAAATAACTTAGTAGCCATGATGAAAACCTTTGATTATAGAAGTATACCCTTTGACAAAAAAACCGTAATGAAGTTCAAACTTTAAAAAATCAATGAACTATGGTCGAATGTCGACCACTTGGCGCCCACTAGTTTAGTATTAATATACCGAAATGTAATAATAATGATTGTAATTAAATGTAATAAAGTAAAAAGAATAATGTAAATTTAGTATTTTTGATCAAATCCAACGCAAAATAAAACGTCTCACGTGAAGTTAGGAGCCGTGGCCACAAGTCGGGGCCCTGTTGAGAGAACATATCCTGCCATGTCGGATGGAAGAATTGTAGAGGCAGTTCCTGCCCACTGGGCTAAATGGCACAAGAAGAACACCGGGAGGTTAATCTGACATTCTCATTTACGCTGTCTAGGTAAGTAAAATTCCAAGAGGATTCCCCAGCGAGAAAGAAAAAATAAAAAAGAGTGGATCGATACAAATCTTACATCTCACCAGGAGGGAGGAGTGGTCAAAAAGTCTTAAAATACAACTCACGTAATTAGAAAGCCCCTAATTACATGGTACCACCACCACCACCTACCTAACCTTGGTGTGTAATGTACACACATCGATTCGTGTAAACAGAAATTACATTCGTTATACCGTGAACATAAATAATGGTGTAATTAAAGATTGTATTTACGAGCGACCTTGGCAATGCACAGTTCAAACGATCGAACAATAGCGAACGGGACGAAGCGAACAAACAAACAAGCGGACACGTTTGCGGGCTTCATACGTCTCGACACGTAGGGGTGCTACAATTACAATTTATATATTACATTAAAAAAACAACATCAACAATACTTTATTCAATTCAGGCCCTAAGGAGAAGCTTATGAACGTCAAAACTACCACTGCTTCGGAAAACAACACAGTCTTCGAGAAGAACCATCAAGAAACTCGATCGGGTTTATCTTTTCGGATATATATGTATATATATATATTCAAAATAGATTACACGTTATAATTGGAACGAAGTTCCTTATCGCGCGTTGTTAAAGGGGGCTAGACGGAAAAAATTCTTACGAAAAGTTGCCACGACACTTTTTGCTCTAGTAAGCTATTGTAAGCTGTGCGGAGTCGCATGTTTCTCTGTCTGTCTCTCTCTCTCTTATAGAAAGCAAGCCAGATATTTTCATTTCTATTTCGCATTGAACAGTGTGGTGTCGCGACGATTATTTTTGTTGAGTGTATACAGGTTTTTTGTAAATAATAAAAAATAATAATAATAATGATCCCAAACATATGTTTCCTACTTCAGTTACCACAAGCCAATTATTACGAAAATTGAGCCTACTGATTAAGTTTATATAACATTATATTTGTTAATAATAAAAAAAATATTATTATAACTTAAAAAAAATAAAATTTTATTACAATTCCTTCACTAATTAATCGAAAGGAACTTCGTTCCATCCGGGTGTCCCTTGACACCTCTGAAGTTTTATTGTTTTTAGTGGATGCATAAAGAGGAGTCAATTCGAAACGTGACCATCGTTCACATATCGATTGACTATAAAACCAGCTTGACATGGCGCTTAAGGTTACAGCCCGGCAAATGGGTCATATGCTTTAGGTCTTTATTGTTAAATCTAACACTATAACTTTAAATTGATATCATATCATAACTAAAATGTCTTTCTACTTATAATGTCATTGACTTACCACAACCCGAAGTTATCAACTTGTATTTGAAGTCGAATTTTTTTAAATTGCCATTAGACCATTGTTTTTTTTCTCGAACTGACTACACTATTTACCTAGCAAGGTCTCAACAGCTTCACCGGACTACTAAGGCGAGCGCTTGCGGCACTCAGCCGATTTTATTTGGGCAACTAGCTCAAGGGTGCACGGCACAACTCGGGTTGGGCTGTTGCCTGATACATGCAATTCGCGACCTATCTGAGCTAACTTAAAAACAAATAAGCTGGGATTTGTAAAAGACACCCTGTCTCCTATTTCAAGTATAACACTTATCGGTATACGTCAATCTATATTAATAAAATTGTAGTTCTGTTTGTACATGTTTTCCAAAGATTTGCCCATAGATAATTATTATAAAGTCTACTGATCATGAATATATTATTAAACAGTTTTCGTTCGTTTGCTTGTATTTACAAACATAACTTAGAGACGGCTTGACCGATTCTAATGAATTTTTGGATGTGGGATATATTGTATGTTATTGCATGATTCATTTTTTTTATGTCATAAGAGGCAAACGATCATGTGGGTAACTTTATGTTAAGTGAGGGAAGAAGGGAAGTGAAGAGGGGGAAGGTAAGAGGAGATGAATCTCTGACGCTCTCACTGACCGAATGAAACGCAACAATGCAAGCACTGTTACTTCACGTCGGTTTTCTATGATAGGGTGGTATTACCTCGGGTGAGCCGACCCATTCGTGCTGAATGAAGCCAGTAGTAATAGCTTCAGCTTGGCTCTACAACCTACATAGATCTAATCTACCATTACTACCTACTTACACCTACTATCTAACCACCTAATAATATATAAAAATAAATACCTTATATAGATCTAAGTTTAATATTTTTATTTTTTATATTGGTCATAAACACGACAACACATCTATAGATATGCTAAAAGTAACACTATTATAATTACATCTCAATGTAGTCATATCTATAAATAACGACAACATACTTCAATAATAAATTAAATGTTAATAAAACGAAATATTTAACTATTTTACAGATTTGAATATTTAACATAAATAATACGAAATCTAACAAATTGAAACGGAGAGTAAAATAAGATATATTTTTTTTTAAACTTTATTTTTGGCAATCAATCTTTCAGATTATTACTGCCATTGTCGAGTAATTAATAATATCACAAGCGTCGTGCGATCATTACAATATCAAGCGTCGTGTCAATCAATATTCTAACAAGATGGTGGATCTCTTGTTAGAACCCTCCAGGGAGTTTTTGTGTCACCTCAGAATTTCATGCTCCGTGGTATTATTTTCCATTCACTTCACTTATGCACAATAAACTAACCATATTACATAAAAAACCACCAACTTTACACAATATAGAGTCAAGAAGCACAAGATTATGAATAAAATATAAAATCCACTACATGACAGACTGAAATCCCGCCAAAAACTCCAAATAAGATATTAAAACCAATTATTACTATATATTATTTTATGATTAATATTATAAAGATTTTAAATGTTTTCATGACAACCCTGCTAATAGTCGATGGCCTAACAACATAAAAATAGTGCGACCACGTGATTTCAACAAAAGTTCCATATGTTTTTCGGGGTTAGCATTCGAATTGGCCTTTTGTTCTTTGCACATTTTTAAACATTATAGGTTTTTTAATGCTTGACCAAAATCTCGACTGCTATTAAATGACTATGCAGTCTAAGATTGTGAACACAATAAAAGTAGAGAGAGGCTAGCTAAATAGAATTGCCAGACCACACCTATATTGCCGCCTAAGGAAATTGAATTGGGTTGAATCTGTTGAGTTTATTTTTTATATGCGGCTGTATATCTATATATTAATACGTGAAGCAAAATCTTTGTACCCCTTTTTATCCTATTTTCCGTGAACGGCTGAACTTGAAATTTGGCATAGTTAAAGTTTATATGGCGGAAAAGTGCAGAAAGCTGTTTATTTTATATAAAATGCATTAGAAGTATATTAAATTAATTAAAATATGTACTATTCAGACTACTGCTTGAATTTTACACAACATATACACACATGTAAATAAAAAAGACATTTTGACAGCCGTCAATAATTAAGAACTTCAAAAAAGATTGTGAAGGAGGTTGTTATGCTCGATTGTATTTATTTTTTAACTCTTGCGTTCCAATTAACATTTTTCACCAATGTAGGATCATTCAACAATGATATTATAAAATATAACTATTATTGTAATGTTTATTATTTTTTTGGTCAATCATCTTCAAATGATTTCACATTAAATGATAATTTAATAAAAAAATGAGCCAAATAATACTTTGTATAATCAAAATATGATTTTTTTTTATAAAAGTAATCCGTGACTTATGTCTCCGCGGTTGCACTGTTGCAATTCAACCTCATGTAGCAACAAAAAAGAATTTATTTTCAAAAGCTAATGGTAGTATTAAAAACGTATTTGTCTTGGATTCACCATTTGATTGTATTGTGGATCCATTATTTTGCCAAACGATGATAATGGGCATATCAGTATTTCTCATAATGAACAGACTACATTTAATTCAATATCACCCAGAAATACCACCCACTCATGGTGTCGTGTAAAATTAATTGAAAATTGTGTCATGGGTTGCGATAAATTTTTTTATTTTCGTAAAGTTATGTTTGCTTAAAATTTGAGAGCTTTACCACGTGATTTTTGTTTCAAATTTATAATTAATTTTAATCTTCATTTACACAGTTTTTTTAAATGTATATATAATTAAAGATCATGGCAAATAATTGAGTAGCCATGATGAAAACCTTTAATTATAGAAGTATACCCTTTGACAAAAGAACCCTAATAAAGTTCACACTTTAAAAAATCAAATAACTGTGGTAGAATATCGACCTCTGAGTGCCCACTAGTATATTCCAAATAAATAATAGCTTCTGATATTATTTTTGTTGTTTATATATAAGTTTATATACTCAAATTACACTTAAGCAAACTAAAAAAATATAGTAATACTTCGCTTTTCGATTTTTCCCCGATTCCTTTTTTAGTTTTTTTTTTCGAACTGACTACGTTATTGGCCTAGCAAGGCCTTAACAGCTTCAGTGGACTACTACGATCAAGGCGACCGCTTAAGGCATTCAGCCATAGAATCATCTCCTTTTATTACAATGTCAGTATAGCTGCTTGTTGAGATTCACAATTTGAGGATGGGCCCTAATGTCTAAAATGCTTTTGCTTTATATACAAAGAGGTAATATACTGTACCTAAATCTATTGTATCCGATTACCAGTTAGACCGATTGTAAAGCATCTTTGCGAAAACACTGCTAGGTATATATTTATTAATATATTTATATCTTTACACAAGCATTAATACTGTCCGTGGTTTTACATGCGTATGTACTGCGTATTGTATGTAGGAAATCACAGAACTGTGTATTTCTGTTTGAAATCGCCGATACGACGTGTACTGGCATGCTGGTTATGCCCATACCTTCCTTCGGGAAGAGGCCTATGGGCCTACGTTGGGTCTCTTACAGGCTGGTGATGGTGATGACCTTCTTATTTCCAGATCTCAATATTAGAGATTTTAGAAGTATCTCTTATGCATATACCCTAAATATTAATGATTCTTTTTATAATCATTTAATGACACGATATATACATACATGTACACATAAAAATCGAACTGAGAGGTCAATAGACCAGTTTAGGAATAACTATATATTTCAAGGAAAAGAGGTATACTAGTTTATTGCTGTAAAGAGTAGAACCAAAACAACTTAAGTATAGTTCGCAATATTATTGTACTATTTCAGTTATAATTACGTTTTCTTGGGTTGGATTAAATATCAAGTTTTTCGACAGATCATTTTACAACATTCTTAGCAAGTTCGATTTTTTTTCATATCATTGATATATAATACTAGCCTCTGCCCGCGACTTCGTTCGCGTGGAATAGATACACTAACACTAACACGAACACGCAGCAGTTCTCAAAAGGAAAAAACATACCGATTTTGAAACATTTTTCATCTGTGCTCCGGTCCTATTGGTCTTATCGTGATGATATATAGCCTATAACCATTCTCGATGAATGAGCTATATAACATTGAAAGAATTATTCAAATCGGACCAGTAGTTCCTGAGATTACTCCCTACAACGTCACAAACTTTACCTCTTTATAATATTAGTATAGATTTCAAGTGTTTTTTTTTTCAGTTGTCGATTCTCTAAAACGGTAATAAGTTTGGGGTTTCATTTCTAAAGAAAAAATCTTATTGCTAAATGGCAGTAATGGATGATTTGTAGACAACGCATATATATTAAGAAATAATACAATTACCAAAAATGTAAATTATTATAAAAGGCCTCGTTCGAAGAAACGTTAATTTTTAAACAATTTTTCGTTCCTTGTAGTAAAAATGGTAAAATCAACCCCTATTTGATTGTAACACAAACTAAATAATAAAAAAAAACAACCAAGCGTAAGTCACATTTGTATTTAACTTCCTGCCAAATACAAGATAAACACTTTTATTAAATACTCATACATTGTTTTAAAGTTTCACTCGCTAACGATTTTTTAAATATTGAATTATAATCAACGTAAGTAAACTAAAACAAATTTTGCACGTGATTGATACATTGAGAGCTGACCACAGCATGTTGTTTCGCTGATATAAGTATTTACACTTCGGCCCTACTCGGTAATATTCGGTTCGCGTCTGACGGTCAATCTAGTCTCAGCTTCCGATGCCTTGTGCTGCTCTATAGTGTTTTTTCTCGAACTGTCTACGCTATTGGCCTATCAATGCCTTAACTGCTTCACCGGACTAAACTGTATAGAGCTCGCGCGGGTTATTACTTCGTTCTTTTTTGTCTGTGCTTGTGAGTGTGTCCTTGAATGGTTTAGATTCATAGTCGTCACGGTATGTGACGCTACGACCGAATTTTAGTATTTTTTATTTATTTATAGAACAGGATGAAGTCTACTGAACCCGGTAGTAAGCTATAAAATGTAAATTGGCCGACAGTAACAAAGTTTATTGCGTTCAAACAAACAGAAAAAAAATTACTATAAACAATACCAACATACTGCGTAATTTAACGGAACCTATGATAGGTGAATTCGTCTCACACTTGACCGATTTATTTTCTATGCGCTTTCTCAGAGCTTGAACTATATAAATAACATTTTATTTCGGTACAATATCGATTAAATATATCAAGTGAATGTTGTATATACTTTCAGTTTACGTTAGAAAAATAAATAAATGTAAAATTCGGACTATAAAGAAACGATCATTGCACTGCAAACATCACAAGACTATACACCTATAAACCATTTCGAGGGATATGTGTGTCGATCGATGATCGAAAAACGAAATCAGATCGTACTACTTCCTTATTATGTTTTCCTGGTACCAGCAGACCTAAATAGTGTTTCTACAGATCACAGCACAAGAAGCATCACAATGATGATCCCTGCCTGTTGTTTAGATGAATCGT
The DNA here is from genome assembly GCA_014332785.1 of Antheraea mylitta. Lineage (NCBI taxonomy): Eukaryota > Metazoa > Arthropoda > Insecta > Lepidoptera > Saturniidae > Antheraea > Antheraea mylitta. The sequence goes on along the minus strand of JACEII010000080.1, from coordinate 642,119 downwards.
AAAGTTTATTCGGACGTGAAACAGACTGAGCTATTATTTTATACGACGTGCCTGTAATGAATTTGTTTTACTTTATCCATGTTTTTTAATTCCTACTTCTTTAACATGGCTGTATATTGACTCTAGGAGAATCAGAGCTATAGATTTTAACCGGATTACGACGAAGCCAAAAGAAAAGGTTATAATTTTAATATCCTCGCTTATTATGGACCGGGTAGGCTACGGCATTTGAAATGTTATTTATGTGGAAGTGACAGAGGATCTCAATAGAACTAAATAATCAGAAATATCTAACGTATCAGATTTAATGACATTTTTTTAACCCGATAAGACGATGATATAAAATAGCACCTACATTATTTCTCACCTTTTAGTGTTTTTTATCGTGTTACGGTTACAATTTTACAGTTTTTGTACTTTTTGTTTTTGGACAATAAGCATTTTCTTTATTGTTCTTGAGTTCAATTTCCAGTATATTATGACGTGTCATAACCTTGAAGTCATTCTAAATATAATAATTTAGATCTCTATATGTCATAATATCTGTGCATATATGTAGTGTTTTCCGTGCAAAGAGAGGCGAACTATGTTCACGTGCACCAGTATTGTACGTATTCTAACTCAGTTTTCAAGGATAGTATCTCTACTTGGAACTTCAATGCCGTTTGGAGTTGTTATTTTTTATATGACACTCTTAATACTATACTTTTAGCTACATAATTATTTATACTCTTTTATAAAGATTCTAATGGTGTAGCCAACGTGATTTTCTCTCCACAACTTTTAGGAAGTCCTAAAAGAATTTTGCACCCTCTACAACCTAGACACGGTTGCATACATTTTCAAAAGTCATGTCTATTTTATGCAAAATTTTACCTCTGTCTTATAAATTTTCTGGCGACCTACTTTGTCTTTGATTAAAAAGTGAAAGTTCATCTTGTAATTGAAAATAATAGAATTAAATGATAAAATGCTACACTAAAAAGCACGTATTTGATATTACTAATGAGGATGAGACTTTGGTAAAGGGAACATTATTATGCAAATCATTGGATTAATGGCTTGGGCAATTTACAATTTGGGACTCGCAAATCATTGAAGGCTAAGTTTTAGAATTTTGTATCTTAACTCTGCTGTCACAAAACATTCTTGATAATTTGAAGCATGTCTAAAAATACTTAGAAAAGTTGGATTTAATAAAAGACTATAATGATTTAAGTACTAAGAACTGTGACAAATTGCTCACTCGATTTTTTAGGCTTAGTAAAAAGAGTAACAGTTTATTTAGATAATAGGTAATTTAGGTAATAATGTTCGTTTTTACAAGAACCACCAGATTATTGATTTGCCGAGTTCAAGCATCATGTCAAGCGGGTTTCAAAATACTATTATAGGGTGCAACAATATAAGAATGATGATGATGCCTGGAAATAACACCCCTCTCCGTGCACCTATACCACGGTGCACGTATACCTATACTCCTGTAACTTTATTTATTATTATTATTTATACATATATTGTAAATATTTTTATAAGAATATGCACGATAGATAAACTAAACGAGCTTCTTGCCGGGTCTTTTTCAATAAATGGGCTCTTTTCTGGATCGGTGGTAGTTTTGACGTTCATGAACGCCTTCGTAGGGCATAAATTGAATACAGAATACAGTATTTTTGATTTTTGATATGACTACAGAAAATTGGCAAATCAGAACGACAATGTACAAGAAACTAGTAACATAGTTAACACGTATAAATTAACTACAGGACATAACAAAATAGACGCCTTCAAGTCAAAAATCTGTCCTGGAAAAGTAATAGGTGTATTCTGAAAATTATTCCCGAGGGTCAGTAATATTTATGTGAATATTACCATTTGTAAGGAAATATATCACCAGACGCCATTGACTGTAATCCGTATCGTAATATACAGGAGCTCCATTAAACCGAAATTAACAAGCGAGCTTTATCAACAGCCTTGTGGATAATCCAATTTGTCGTGACCTTCGTACCGCTATATTGTGTAGCTGTTAAAGAAATCGTGCGGTTTTGATGGGCTTACGTGATCGCTCTTCGCATGTATTTCTCCAGTTAGTGTTTAATATTTATCTTCTTTCACTCTGTTTTCTAGCCTCATCAGTTTTTTCAAATATTTGAAAGAATTTTTACTAATATATGAAAAACAAATTAATGTGGCGTTATTGCGAGCATAAAGCAGGTCGTAAAGTGAAGAGAAGAGACTAGCTGTGCCCAGTCTGTCTCCCTATTAGGAGGGAGCCCGGCGGTCACCTTCCGTCGGGCGGACCGTTGGGGCGGCTATACAAGGGGAATAACGTAGTTCGATCCCTTGCCGCCCTAATAATACGGTCGAACGGTACATCGTGGGGTTTTCGTCTGTGCGAGTGGGACATAATTTCATTCTTTCCCCCGAGAGGGTGGCGTATCTATAAGGAATTTCCCCACATTAATAAAAAAAAAGGAGAGAAGGATCAGGTGTTTGGTGTAATGAAATTACAATATATAGAACAGTTATTTTATTTTACTTTTAACAACCAATTTTCTAGATTATAACTGCCATTATTGAGTAGATACAATTATAAATGTTTAATTAATTAAAAATGTTTTGTGATTATTTCCATGATATAACAAGATGGTGGACCACTTATTAGAATTTTTCAGGCAGATTTTGTGGCATCTTAGAGTTAGTTATCTGTTGTACTACTTTTCAGCTACTTTACTTTTGCACAATAACATAACTATATTATGGAAAACGCCAACAATATCACAAAATATATACTCAAATCACACAAGATTATGAATAAAATATAAAATCCACTACAAGACAGATTAATATCCCGACAGAAAAACTTAGAATAGGTATAATTAATCCGTAGGAAAATTATCGTAAATCTACAAAATTACTATCGAGTTTATAGGCTGTAGTATGTGACTATGTAATTAAAAATAACAGTGTATCGAAATAACTACAAATATTTTTAAATAAATTCTCCCTACGTTTGGGTCATGAGAATTATGCGTTTTGTTGTTTTATACTTAACCTCTATAACCGTTCTATTGGTTTTAAGTTACCTTTGTGAATATTTGATCATGACTACTTAGTCTTTCTAGAAATTAAATATAATATTAAATGAAATAAAGTGTTTTTAAAGACACATACATCATTGCGCTCACTCGCCCGCTCGTATCGGAAGAGTCAACATCGATCTAAAGATGCACGTGAAGGAGCGAAACATGTGTAATCGATTGTGGTTATTCCACGGCAATCTGCAGCATATATAATACTAGCTTCTGCCCGCGACTTCGTTCGCGTGAAATAGACACACTAACGCTAACACGCAGCAGTCCTCAAAGGGAAAAAGCATCCCGAGTTTGAAACATTTTCAACATTTTTCATATGTGCTCCGCTCCTATTGGTCTCAGCGTGATGATATATAGCCTATAACCATTCTCGATGAATGAGCTATATAACACTGAAAGAATTATTCAAATCGGACCAGTAGTTCTTGAGATTACCCCCTACAACGTCACAACATCACAACGTCACAAACTCAGAAACTTTACCTCTTTATAATATTAGTATAGATATTTTTTATATTATTTAAGGAACGTGTTCTTAACACTTTTTGTTGTTTTAGTTACTGTTATTTCGCTCTCTCTCTCTCTCTCTCTCTATTACCAGTATCAGATTATTTTTTTCAGGTTCAGCTAGTATAAATAATATCAAACGTTTTTTTTTGTTTCAGGCGGAAGTGCAAAGTAACGTTCACTATAATATTATAATTATGGATTACCGCAAAGTAACGCCTTATTCTATCAAATTTTCTAGAAATGTTTTGATAATATTTCTAAAAGTTGTATCTACCACTATAAGTGACGTCACAATCTGTTCACTCGTTTCGGAGAGAGCACACGAAAAACCAACAGACATTATAAACTTATTCATACGTATCTATATCACTTAAAATTATTGTAATGATATATTTTTCGATAATGACACATCTGTACGTATATTTACGTTTCAGATTCATTTAGATACGTTCTCAATCAGCGCTGAGAGCATCCGCTAACGGCATCCAATACAAACAGAGACCATGTCGTTCTGTTTATTTTCACTACAGCACTTGTATCGCCACATACGAGTGCGGGGTTGCTAGATATACCACTTCAATTATTACATTGGTTAAAATGTATCAAAAAAGTTACCTTATACTAATGTTTTCATTTTATATAGCTTTTATAGTTGGTGATTTCTTTCATAAAGTACGCACTTGACATTATTAGTAAGTTTTTGATGTGAAACGTCTTTAAGCGAGGTAAACTTGATTTTTGGCGTTGTGGTACAGGTCGTGTGTGAGACGCGGCGACGCGATGCCATGCGCAGGCGACTATGCACATCTCTCTTGCTGCATTGAGTTTGCATACCTATAGTGTAGGTATACAGTTTTGTTTACTACATTACACATGTGAGACTAACCTGTGATTTGCTTAAAAAATAAATATTTATGTAATAAATAAACAGTAACTATTTTATGGAACAAATTTGTAATGCTTTATCTTTTCATTATGCCATATCTGATTCCTGTCGTAATCTGTTATTTTATGCATATGACTTGTGCAAAACAATTTCGATGTTTCATATCTGCCAGGCGTCCCATGACGGCCTAATTTTTTTTCGGATGCAGTTTGTGGTGTGATGTGGTTCATTCTGCGAAATTTTGCGTATGCTCATACTGTTGACGGTTGGATCACTGTGATATTATGAGTAAGTGATTCAATTTATAGTCTACAGTTTAGTAATATGACCTGCTACGGTTTATCTTGCGATGCGACGATTATTATTGGTGACAAAAGCACTTAGGTCTTTTAACAATAGTAAATATTCATCTGTGGCGTCCCAAAATATATAAATGATTATGCGTGGTAGTCAAAATCTTAAACGACGATGTCGAAGATCCGAGATCGATTAATCTATTCTTAGACATAGAAAAAACAATCATTTTAATCGATACGAAACATCGAATCGATCCAGTAAATTGATTTTCAAAACTATAAATTCGTGGTTCAGTTTTTTCTACTGAGATAAAAATAAAACCATATAATAATTTACAATTATTTTTTGTTTAATTGATAAATGGATATGAGTTTCACGTATAGTTTCAACGTATTTGTTAAAAACTGACAACAGTTGGTAAAAACAAAAGTACTAGATAACACAAATGCGAAATTCACTATAGGTACATAGCCATTTACTAACTGTTTTAGTGATGGCGTATTTGGACTGTGTTCAAATTCTACAATAAACCTGTGTATTCAGTCAAAGAATACTTTTTTCTAAATCTGCCTGGCTAGCTAACACCCTCGTGTTGAAAATCTGCCGTCAACCACCTGCACTTGAGAGCTAGTCTCCTCTAGATCTAGAGTGTTTACAATCTTAGACCACGTGTCTTCTAACCTTCTTTTATAGATTACCTAGCGGGCTCGGTGATAATACAAAAAAACCTTGACAAATTGTATACCTAAACCTTTCTCATGAATCTCTTTATCTACTGATGAAAACCGTATGAAAAATCGTTCAGTAGTTATTGAATTTATTATTATATTATATTATAATTTATTATTCTAATAGATAAATAGAGCATTCATATAAATACTAGTTGTGCACTGCAGCTTCACGATGGTTTAATTTTGTTCGTCATCGGGCTTTTGAAACCCGCGCCCCGCCATAAAGTTCATTCGCGCTGATACTTCGTTAGTTCTTAGCGTGCTCTTCTACATTTGCATATTAACTACTCCGCTTCTGAAGGTCACAGCGTGATGTTAGATAACACATAACCTTTCTCAGTAAATAGACTATGAAATCCAAAAGTTCTTTTTTTAAATTTGACTGATAGTGACCTGAGATTAGCGTACTCAAACAAAGGAAAAAACAAACAAAACTTTAACATTTACAATTACAATATAAATAATTTTAGTTAAAGTTTTAATTAATATACAGTATTATAAATAAAAAAGTAATGTACGTACTGATCCATGCATTTAATCTAATTGTAAAGCGTATTATTGCTGGTACGCGATTAATATGTAAATCAAATTGTTCTGACAAACTGACAAAAAGAGTAGAGTTTTTAAAATCGAATTGTTTATTGTACTATTGCTATATATGTCGGTGTAAGGTCATGCCTAGCCGAAGATTCGTTGCGTAGTTCTGGTTCAATTGCGATAAAGAGTTTAAAATTCCAGTCGAGCAGCAATTAGTTATAATCGGATTGTGAATACAATGCAATGAGTGATGTTGGACAAAGTAACGATCGGCTGGTTTGTTGACAAATCCGATCTCCTCGAGCGTCACAATTGGAATATCTCGCCTTCAAAATCAGCTCTTTTACAACAAGCCCCACTCTCAGTATTGAAACGGTGGTACGGTGTTAATCCTAATGAAATAAACTAAATAATATATCGTTTGCTACGACATATAAATGTACAATACACATGTATCTATGTCTAACACTATGGGGCATTTTTGGTCGAAAAGCTGTCTATTAAAGACAAATGGGAAAATGCTTCGGAAGCGCGTAGTTACGTCTTCCGCCATGTGTGTTTTGTTGTTAGCACTGACTCATTTCCCACTTAGTCTTTACAAATCGATTTTTATTATACACATTCTATGATGTTTAAAACAAACCATGAATTATCCATAAGAAAGTTTATTCGTGAACGTGAAGAAAACTTTATACCCCATCTTAAGCACATTACGTGCAAGGACTGTCAGATTTAACACAGTGAAAGTTCAAGAATGCAGAAAGATAAAACTAATAATCATCATCATCAGCTTGTAAGAGACCCACTACGGGTCATTGGCATCTTCCCTAATTAAGGTATAGGCATAATCTGTTAGAAATATGAATATAACTAAACGCAAACGTGACACATAACTAATTAACTTCTTCTTCTTCTTTTTTTTAATGGCAACGTGTGTGTGCACACAATTTTGCCAATGTTAAGTGAATGGAGTCATAAACAACGGAGGTTTCGCCAGACAATTAGACAGTATACGTAAAACGTCATGTCCTTTTCACATATAAAATGTCATATATTTTGCCTTCCGTTTCCTTTTTGCTTTACTGCTGTGATTAGTGTAAAAGTGAATTATATATTTATCTGAATCAATCTGGTGTTTCAATAATCGAACTTCACATTTTTCTAACATAACCACCACTCCAGCTCACGACGTATTGGTGATTTTGGACTCTGAGAAATCCACTTCTCTATTATTTCAGACATACGGTTGCACTACAAGAATATTTCTCAGTTTCACGTTTCCTCACGATGTTTTCCTACACCGTCAGCGGATAATGTTACCAATTTCAATTAGTAAATGTACGCTAATTCCGAAAAATTCGTTGCAACATGCCGGGGTTAGAACTTGCGGAGACGGACTTGATACTCCATTGGTCAAACCACTAGGCCCCCTACAACTTACTCATAATTGAATGTGTATTACAGATATATTGGATTAAATTATATAAAACATTCATTGCTTACATTAATAGAACTGTAAAGAAATTGCGAAATAAATGTAAATTGCGACGAGCATGATCTAATAATCGTTTAATTATCTCGCATTAAAATAAAAAAAGTGGACGATTTAATTCAGTCAATGTCAACCACACATAGTCTGTGGTCAAATAGTCGTATCGTACAGAGTAGTGGTTGTCTATGAAATTATAAATAGTAATATACAAATTCCTTGACAAACGAATTTCAATAACATTGAAATTTAACAATGTAATGAATTACGTTCGAATTTCAAACTCAATTACTATAAAAATACGTATCGGGATATTACTATTGACCTGCATCAGTACTATTGACTATATTGTGGCAGTTACTATTGACTGCTTACTAGCTATCTCATTGTTATACACCATTGATCGGTGGTATTGGTTGTTCATGCATTTTAATTATTATTGACTACCAAATTTGGCTGAAGTAACCAACGACGAGACGCTGGGCATTTTCGCTCAGATAGTAGAGCTAGTCACATCTACGGATAATTCGTAACTATATTCAGAATTGCATTTGTGTATCGGCAAACGATTTTATTCGATTGGTTTTGGTGGATTGAATGATCAAATCATATGACGTCACTATGGATAATGTCATAACATTAAACGCTATTTCGTCGTAGTCCGGATATACTATACTATAATAAAATATTGTTTATCATGCTGATATCAATGTTTGGCGCTTTTTGGCTGCCAAACACATTCAGCGTGGAGCATCAACATACTCTTGTGAAATGATATAATCTCTCAGTTGTGATTTATGAGACATGCTAATTTTGGAAGGAATGAATGAATCTTCGACTTCACCCACAGAATTGCTTGCAGTCGCGAATATGTGAAATGAACGTGTTTATTTATTTAAAGGCTGAATTGTATCCAAAATGAATATTTCCTAACAGTTGTTTATTATCTTTGTAAGAATCCTTTAATTGTTTTTTTATCTCGAACTGACTACGCTATTGGCCTTGCAAGGCCTTTACAACGTCACCGGACTACTCCCTTAATTGTTTTAATCTAAATATATTGAGAAGTTCGACATTAATAAAGGAATATTGCATTTAGACCCTTATGACCATTTTTAAACCTTTAAGTAAATCAAATACCGTTTACATAGAAATAATAATCTTAAGATAAAAGTCCAATGTCATGATGTTTGTTTACAATGAACTCCGAAACTCCTCAAACGATCTTCATGGGTATAATCTATCAATAACACAGAAGTATGTCATAATGAAAAGCCTCAGTAGTCTAGTAGTTTGACCGATGGAATACTATTCTGTTATTCGCAAGTTCGACCCCCGGTACATACCAACATTTTTTTTCCGAATTCGCGTACATTTACTAATTAATTACTATTGGTAAGAGTATCGGCAGACGGTGAAGGAGAACATTGTGAGGAAACCCGAACCTAAGAAATGGTCTAGCATTGCGATTATGCCCACATTTTCCCTCGGGAAACGCCCTATGGCCCTGTAGTGGGTCTTTTACGGGCTGATAATGATGTTATATTTGAGCAAAATTTATCAAATAATGACACAAATACTGTACGGTAAGGTCGTAACATATCAAAACTCAAAAAGATTTCTGTAATATATCTTCACACACTGTATACAAAATTAATGAGACTGATCGTCCATAAACTTTCTCAAGTACCTCGTATAAGATTCGGACAAATATTTATTTTGTTAATTTCACATTTCTCACGATGCGTTAGTGACGTGACACGTACTATATTTATTATTATTGTCGATTGATTCTTCTACATTTATTAATGATAATTGTCGACCTATAAAGCAAAATGTCGTGATTCGTACAGTATAAATGTAAATAGATGAATACATTTGGTCTTGTTCTTATGCATTATTTTCGAGAATAGTTTTATTATAAGTAATAATTTTGATAGGTGGTAGAGCTACGCTGAAGCTATTACTGGTTTCACCCCTCTCACAGAAAACCGACGTGAAATAACAGTTCTTGCATTGTTGTGTTTCGTTCGGTCAGTGAGAGCGCCGGAGGCCCACTTCCCTTCCTGTTTCCTTCTTTCCCTTTCCTTCCCCTCCCCCTCTGCCATATACAGGCTGGTAACGCACTTGCGACTTTCCTGATGTCGCTAGTGTCTATGGACGGTGGTGATCACTTAACATCACGTGATCCACCAGTTCGTTTGCCTCCTTTGATATAAAAAAAAATCTTGTCTCTGCAAGACAGTAAGTTAAAGACCAAAGTGAGTCATTACTTAAAAATAAGGGATGCCTAAAAATTACACTTTCCTTTGTACTTATTTACTTTATAGCAATACACATAATAAAGGTACGTCCATTCGAGTTTTTTTTCGGCTCTATTCATTTACTGCAATATTTTTTGACATGTTCTTTGACTTGAATTGAATAAAGTATTTTTAATTTGATTTTTGCCGATAACAATCATATTAAATACACTTATTTAATTTTACTTGTAAACATTTATGGATTTTTTGAATATAATTTTAGATGTCGCTATTAACTTGTAATATACACAAATTACAAAGTTAATTATAGAATCTAATATACAATTTCCTAAAAGCACACAGATTTGTAATGGTAGGCGGTTATAACTTCTACAAGCTACTCAGTATTTTCCAAAGAGTATATACTTAACATGAGACACTAATACAATGGAAAGATACGCGTGTTGAAGGACAAATTATCACATTATCCAGATCTGGTTTATGTTTGTGGCTAGTCATTGTTACACTAGACAGATGTGATAGCTTATCTGTTACAGATCTAGATTAGGAATGTGGTCGTGTTTGAAAATAATTATAGAAAGCCAGCTGTTTTAGTGGTCATTGCAATTTCATATTATTATCAATTTGCTATTTTCTTTTCTTCTGTATTTCTTATTCGTTATTTCATTTTCTTCTGTGTTTCTTACTTTCTAGTTTACTATTTTCTTTTTTCTGTATTTTTTATTTATCTTCGCATTATTGGTAGATGTATCTTTATGTTGATTGATTTAACATCAATTCTCTCCTTACAGTTGCCATACATTCATGCCATTTGTTAGCTACCCACCTCCGGTGCCGCTCGTGACTCGAGCTACTAGCGCCAAATATTAGAGATACGCATTGATACTAACGCCAAGCGCCAACATATAAGAGAGACACATTAACACTAACGCCATTTTATTAAAGACTAGCTGACCCGTGCAACTTCGTTTGCACCAAATTGGTTATCACGCGAAAAAATTGTTTCTTTTTTTTATCGTAGCACGGCAAAATGCCTGCACTATGCCTGATGGTAAGCACAGTACAATCCAAAAACAATAGTGACCACCGAGTGACACACTATCCATCGCTGGTCGCCACTATCATGCCGGCCTACAAAAAGCTGGATATGCACAGGCTGATTCCGAAATGCGACGCGCAGAAGCGAATCACTATTCGGATTTTTTCGTCATGTACATGGTGGTTGTGACCCAGTCAGGCTGTAAAGCCCTACCACCCCGCAAATAAAACTGATACCCGATTGCAGCCACAACTACCGTTTCCAATTGTGAATCCAAACTATCCAAGGATTCACTTAAACATATACCCAGATTACATGTATTCATTTTTTAAATAAACCTAGTACCCATTCGTAGCGTCATCTACCAGGATCAATTAAAATAAAAACGAACCTACATAAAACTGAATAAACATCTCTACCACTTACTTTATCATAACTATCTTCGACTTGTATTAAAACCTTTTTATACTCCATTGTATTAAAGAAAAATATATGAACACCGTATCGAAGCGTCAAACATCCCGCCGAAAACGTCAAATGTCACTTGCTTGAAACTATTGTCTAAGAGTTATAAACTGTTTCAAAAACGTATTTGAAATATATTTCCAATATATTTTTATAAATAATCTCTGTACCACTCTCAACATAGTACCTATCACCTTCAAACCAAGCCAGTTTTATACATCAGGTTCAATCCCTCGGTAAGGATCCCTTGAGTGCATTGCTTGCGCGATACGGTGACACACAAATATACATCACTGCTACAACACTACACGATCACCCCCACACACGTGAAACACATGAAACACTGAATGATGATGAATGAAACATGTTACACATGAAAGTGGAAGGGTTTCCTTTTTTCCTTATCGAACTAAAAAGCTCTCAATTTTCCGATAATAAATATATGCAGGAGTTGTTGAGGCGTGTATGCTTGGTATACATATACGTTTCAACAACTCATACATATATGAATAGTTAGCTAGATTAGTTAAGATAGGTCGCGATTTTGCATGCAACAGGCAACAGCCAAGCCGAGGTGTGCCGTGTACCCTTGAACTGGTTGCCTAAATAAAATCGGCTGAGTGCCTTAAGCGCTCGTCTTAGTAGTCCGGTAACTTATATACGTATATAAGTTATTGAAACATGCATGTGTACCAAGCATGCGTGCCTCAACAACTTCTATATGTATTTTGTGTAGGAAAAAATCCTCTAAACTATGTAGGATAGGATAACGAAAAATAAGGGTAGAACTCTTGTGTCACTGTATCGCGTGAGCAGCGTACTCAAGGGTTCCACGCCCAGGGAACAGATCAAGGCTTGAGCCGGTGCCGAGAAGAGCCTAATTTGGTGTACGGGAGCGAAATTTAGTCCCAGACCACGGCGGCGTGATCTGCGGTTATGCGGGCGTGGGTGAGAATACGCTCTGTTTAAAGAGACAGGCTGGTACTGATCGTTCGCTGACGTGATTGAATCAGGAGGGTCGGTAAAAATATGTCGCGGTCGTCTTCTATACTGCGCAGCGTTGGGTACGGGTTCATCGTTCGCGGCGGATACCACTAACGGGCTGGGATGATTCGCGGCTTTTTCGAAATAACTACCTGTAAGTGATTTTATATACGCTCAGATAGAAAGCATCTCCAGGTCCTGTGGAGATCCTTATTCCGGACGTACCATGGGGCACCGGTGATTTTATGTAGGGCTCAGTTCTGGAGAACCTGCAACTTTTGAATACGATTTTGCGCATGTGCAAAGACCGAACAACTGTACGTCATAATCGGACGGATGCATGTATAAAGTGAGTTTGTCTGGGGGATATTTTACTCTTATGACAAAGCAAATGATAGAAACGACCTAAGACCATACGGCTTTGTTTCGCACTCTTTCTGTGTGTGAATCGAAATTTAAGTGTTTATCTAAAGTAACACCAAGATATTTCACCTCGCCGGCCCAAGGTATTTCGGCTTTGTATAGCCTGATGGTCGACGACGCATATATTTGAGATGGCGTCAATCCCAAGTCATAACGTTTACGTTTATCGTTGTATATGGTGGTCAATAATGTTTAATAAAATGAAATTGGTTCTTTGCTATGAAAAAAAAATGATTTGAAATTTATTATTGGAACGAAGTTCCTTACGGCAGGCTTGGGGGAGATAGAGATTTTGCTGCGCGACCGAACTGAAAAAAAATGTGATAGTAAAACTGTAACGAAAAGTGCATGGAATAAAACAGTTAAATGAGACGTGCGCAGGCGCGACAATCGTATACATAAGCGAGTAGTGTATAATATCTTTCTCTTTCTCCTTTTTTGTAATTATTTCTATTTCTATGTAATTTTATGTTGTCAAACAAAAATAAAGAGACATATTTTGTTATTTTAATTGATAATTTGAATTACGATTACATAAAATTGAGCACTATTTTTTTTCCAAATAGTGTCGATTCTACATTAGCCGAAAGAACTTCGTTCCTACCTGGTGTCCCACGACACCACATTCTTTTTTTTATTTATAAAATATATCAGCGGGTATATATATGATTGTTTATAAAAAATGTGTCTGAATGTTTAATTGCATTTAAAAGTTACTGAAAACAATGTTCCTAAACTTATTATTGATTAATCATAAATCAAAATGCCTATTAAAAATACAACGTTAACCCGCTACCAAGTATCCTAAATTCTGTCTATTGATATATTGATAATTTCTGTAGGTGGTAGAGCCACGCTGAAGCTATTACTGGTTTCAGCATGAATGGGTCGGCTTGTTCGGGCTAATACTGCCAGAATACTTACAGAAAACCGACGTCAAATAACAGTGCTTGCATTGTAATGTTTCGTTCGGTCAGTGAGAGTGCCGGAGGTTCCCTTACACTCCCCCATATACAGGTTGGAAACGCACTTACAAATCCCCTGGTGTTGCTAGTGTCTATAGACGGTGGTGGTCACTAAACATCACGTGACCCACCTGTTCGTTTGCCTCTTATGATATAAAAAAATATATATTGATGTATTAAAGAACCAGGTATTCTAAAATTCTTGTTCTTTTAACGTTGCCGGCTCTTGTACTAAGGTGTCGCAAAAAAGTCTAGTTACGTTAACTGCAAATTTTTGTTTTTCGTTATTCTGGAGAACTCATTGCGTTTTATGGGACAAAGAGTATCCTGGATGTAGTCTTCTAATATTAGTTATCACCGTGTCAAATTTCGTTAAAATTGGTTCAGTACTTTCAGAGTAATTCGGGTTTATATTCTAGACTTTAATCCTTTATCCTGGAGAACCCTTTGCGTTTTATGAGACAAAAAGTATATTTGATGTAATCTCGTAATATTAGTTATCACTATGTCAAGTTTCATCAAGATTGGTTCAGTACTTTCAGAGTGATGCGTGTGCATAGGGACAGACAGACAGACAGACAGACAGACAAAAATTGTAAAAAGATTATTTTTGGCTTCTATATCGATAACATAGTCTACCCTGATTAAAATTTTCAAAAAAGATTTAATGTACAGATTTCGACTTGTTACAGTTTTATTATAGTATAGATATATGAATGAGAAATTTTATAATTATATAGATTTCAATGAGGCATAAATAGGAATTGATATTGTTCATTTATTACTTGCATAACATTAGTTTTATGATAATAATAGTAATTGCTTTGACTGCCATAGTTTCACCTCTAAAGGGCTAGATGTCAGTTTGACCTCTAAGGGGCTAGATGTCGCTAGTCTACACACATAATTGTATGTCTAAACATATTTCAGATACATAAATAACAATGATTTTATATAGAATTGATGTACGTAAATAATACTAATTTGTTTGTTAATTATTATCTTTGTGTTACTTAAAACATATAGCGGAATTATAAGTAAATGGTAATTGCTTTGATTTATATAGTACGTCTTATATATTATATAGTTCAGCCTATAAAAGGCAAGATGTCGGTATTATCTACGCATTCCTTTGTGACGCATTCTTCTGTGAAAAGTACTGTAAGCCATAACTCTGGCCAAATAAAGAGTGAAAAGTAGCTACTTGGTATTTATTGGCATCCTGACTGCATCGACTATGTCTTATATACACCTGCTAATACATTGTTAATGGTTTTTGTTTCACCACGAACTCTTCCAGAACTTTATATTTAGTAATGGTCAATTTTACTATTTTTATTACAAAAACAAAATCGCAGAATTTCGACTGTCGCTAACTATTCGCACCACATCACTATTTGATGGATATATAAATACTGTCAGAATATTCGTATTACATTTTACTAACATGTTTTATTATATAAATACTTGTACAGAAATCATTTAAGGGGATGGCATCTCATTTTCTTTATTGATTAATTTTAAACATTTGTATAACTCATATTTATTAAGTACGTATAATTTTGACAAATTAATTGGAAATAAAAGTTTCAAAAATACTGACCTGTTTTTTTATTTGACCTAGACGCGTATTTCTATACAGAATAAGTAGTTACTAAATAAGAGACAGTCGTCTTATCGCTGAATAATTACTGGGAACAGTAACCGCCAGAAAAGGTAGGCCAAACCCTGATAATGTCAAAGCGGTAAGCAATAAAATACAGAATCTACAATAATATACTAAATCAAGGCAATAAAATACAGAATCTACAATAATATACTAAATCAAGGGTAAGCAGTGAAGCTACATTGGATATATCTTAGCAAATCTATATCGCCCATACATTAGTCAATTATGTTTGTAAAGACTTAACATGACGTTCTTGAACATCATGTCCCATTTTATTTACAACCAATATTAATTCATAACCAATATCTAGGATAATCGTATCAGTAATACGGTCTCTTCAAAATGACTGTACTTAGCCCGATGGAACTATTTTTTTTTATCAAAAGAGGTTAACGAACTGGATCACCACGGTCCATAGATACTTGCGACATCTGGGAAGTGGCAAGTGCGTTGCCAGCCTGTATATGGAAGAGGGGGAAGGGGAAAGAAAGGGAAAGGAGGAAAGAGGAAGGGAGGTAGGCTTCAGGCGCTCTCACTCACCGAACGAAACATAACAGTGCAAGCACTGTTATTTCACGTCGGTTTTCTGTGAGAAGGGTAGTACTACCCCGGACGAGCCGACGCGTTCATGCTGAAACCAGTAATATCTTCAGCGTGGCTCAACCACCTCCTAAAAGGCTAAAAAATGTATCTAGCGGAATGTTTACTAATTAGCAACTATGTTAAATTTTCTGTCTTGTGTATTGTTTTCGAATCTCTAACGCACAGGAATCTTACCATCATAATTCTACGGTGTCTTTCTCTTGTTGTTCTATTGTTAGTATGCCTGATGTTGAATTAGTGTCTCAGTGTGAAATACTTTAAATTAAATATTCGGAGGCGCCGGACAATGAAACTCTATTTCGAGACTGAATTATGTTTCAGTAGTGGTAGAGCCAAGCTGAAGCTATTATTGTTTTCAGCACAAATGGGTCGGCTCGTCCGGGGAAGCACCGCCCTCTCACAGAAAACCGACGTGAAGTAACAGTGCTTGCATTGTTGCCTTTCGTTCGGTCAGTGAGAGAGCCGGAGACCCACCTACCCTCCCCTTTCCCTTCCTCCTTCTCTTCCTGCCCGTTCCCCACCCTCCTCCCAAATACAGGTTGGCAACACACTTGCGACCTTCCTGTTGTTGCAAGTATCTATGGACGGTGGTGATCACTTAACATCAGGTGACCCATCTGTTCGTTTGCCTCCTATGATATAAAAAAAAATATTTTTAAAATAAAACTTTTATTCCATCGCTTCAAATGTTTTCATTCAGCTATTGCATTTCGCATTACAGCTGGCCACGTTGTAGGGTAAGGTGAATGACGCTCGGTAGAGTAGCCCGTGGCTCAATTCAAAATAATTAAATTAAATATTGTGTTCAGTATTAAACATGACATATGAATGATTGTATTTATTGTGTGATACGAACTCCAGTATGCAGATTGCAAGTAAAATTTATACTCGATAATTTTCTGCTAGTGACTTCCCATTATAATTACCATTTTTCAATTATTAAGTTGAGATTAAAAACGCAGTTTTAATACCTCAAATTGAATAATTTTCTGAAAATTTTCAATTAAATGCCTACGATCCCAAAAAAAGTTTCACTGGCATTTCATGAAACCACACATTTTTTTTAGTTCTACCGACATTTTCATAAATGCGTATATAGGGTATATCATAATGTATCAGTTTAAGATCCTCACGTATAAAAAACGGATGTGTAAGAAACATCTAAACAAGTAAACCATATAATATAAAAATATATAATACGTATATTCGTCGCCTTAACATTTATATAGGATCCGAAGTATCAGAGAAACTAGTACAAGTCAGTTCCGTAACAAATTTGATAGTTTGTTTATAATAATTGAATTTTATATTAAATTAATGGGGACTTCATGTTCATTGAACTCCACGCGTTTTTCTTAATCAGTATACATGATGAGAAAATTTGCAATAAAGTCTCTTAGAAGTGTTGATTTTTATGGCTTCGTAAATTAAATATAGTATTGTTTTTATAACAACGATCGTTCATATATAAGCAATAGTTAGCGTCATCGTTACAGAAACTCAATAAATACACGGTATTTAAATTACAAAATCTTTTGATAAACATGATAGTTTTGTCAAATAGATTGAAAAAAAAAGTGAGAAAATATTGTAAAATATATTCTAATACTTCGAAACGCGTCGGTTTAACAAAAAAAATTATAAGATAGCTTTTTGGTAGAGCGTTCCATTTTATATAAGAAAATGTAACTCAATAAAACAAGCTTTCTCATGTTAATCATACGGGAAGTTGAAATTTACTTTGCAGGGCATTTTAATATTAATATTGAGGGCTGTAGCTTTCACTAGATTTTTTTACAGTATTTCCAACAATATTTTAGATAAATTAAAGAAAAAAAACCGCCGTAAATTTACTCTAATATATTTTCCACCTGGTTGTAAAGGTTGTGAGGCGACCTTCCCCTTTTTTTAAATTCATCAGTACTTATCTGGGGCATGAACAAGGTGATCGACCTTAATTATATGTTAGCGATAGTCGCGCTGATGTATCGCGATCTGTATAACATACTCCACTATCCTCAAATTTTAATTACCATCTATTTGCATTAAAATAAACGTATTAGTTTGAATAAACATGTGTTTTGTTAGAGCGCGGCATACACGGTTTGATCCCAATGCATTTTTGACTATTACCAAACAAAAACTAAGAAAATCGTAAAGCATATTCTCGAGTAACATTTAATCCTTATTTCATTAAAATTGGTTCACTCTATAAAAAGTTATTTTAAATAGTTTGAATTACGGCTCAAGTACGAGAGAAGAGAAATAAACGAACTTAATTTTATTAATCACTGTCTTTAACGTGATAACATCTAATAAATCGAACGCCGGCTGCACGTATGAAAAATATACCCGATTAGGCCTCCCACGGCAGCGGCTCAAGCCTAGGTTCGATCCCTCGGTAGGGAGCCCTTGAGTGCGTTGCTTGCGCGATACGGTGACACACAAATATACATCACTGCTACAACACTACACGAACACCTCCACACACGTGCACGCCTACACGCTACACATCTTGGTGGAAGGGTTATTTTTGTTAAAAATTTTTTCCCTTATCAAACTGAAAAAACTCTCAATTTTTCCGATAAAAATACATGAAGGAGTTGCTGAGGCGAATATGCTTGGTACACATATACGTTTCAACAACTCAAACATATATGAATAGTTAGCTAGGTTTGCTAAGTTAGGTCGCGTTTTTTGCATGCAACGGGCAACAGCCAAGCCGAGGTGTGCCGTGCACCCTTGAACTGGTTGCCAATAAAAAATCGGCTGAGTGCCTTAAGCGCTCGCCTTAGTAGTCCGGTGGAGCTGTTAAGACCTTGCTAGGTCAATAGCGTAGTCAGATCGAGAAAAAAAAAACGTACGAAAAAGCATGACTCATTGTTACGTTCTGCCTGAGTCGAGAATGAGTTGAGTTAGTAATTGTTAGAGAGGCGGGATCGGCTTGTGACGCATCTATCTCTTTTCCACTCCATCGGCCGATGCGTCTTTTTTTATGAACGTCATATACATTTATCGTCCGTAAACAGAGTTCACAGGCAACCAATTATTTACATAGAGTTCCACTAGGATGAAGTCGCGGGCACAGCTAGTTCTAGTCATATAAACACCTTTGTACTAGGTGCTACCTTTGTAATAGCTGCTACCTTTGTACAAACTTGTAGCTATAGACATCGTATTACAATAGAACTGGTGTGTTTATATCAACTGCGTAATTATGTCGCGTGACCTACGTTCGCCCCTCAACCTTCGCTCATTACCTATTCACGACGGCGACAGTTTACTTGTCGTCTGAAGAGTTAATTGTCAGGAAAATATAGAAGGGAGGTGACTTTGTCGTTTTATACCATCGCCACATTAGCATATTACAGTACGAAAAACTTTTTTCAACGTTAAATAAACATTATTTTATAATTTGTAACAGTTATTGCATTTTAAAAGTAATAAAAAAATTGACTGCGATGAAACTCTTTTTCCATCGCCTCAATTTGTTTCCTACGTCTATCTCATGTCACATTACAGCTAGCCGCGGAGTAGGGATAGTGTGAAAGGCTCTCGGCAGAGCAGCCAACGTCAATGTGTATCATCAGAATGGTTGTATTTATTATAAATTCCGTAATTTACTACGCAGATTGAAATTTAAAAATTTATTAAATTGAAGCTATTTTTGGTTTCAGCATGAATGGGTCGGCTCCTCCGGGGTAGTACCACCCCTCTCACAGATAACCGACGTGAAGTAACAGTGCTTGCATTGTTGTGTTTCGTTCGGTCAGTGAGAGAGCCGGAGGCCCACGTCCCATCCTCTATCCTGCTTTCCCTTTCCTTCCCCTCCCCATTCTCCCATATACAGGCTGGCAACGCACTTGCGACGTCCTTGATGTCGCTAGTGTCTATGGACGGTGGTGATCACTTAACATCACGTGACCCACCAGTTCGTTTGCCTCCTTTGATATTATAAAAAAAAAAAAAAAATTAAAATGTATAGTTAGATATCTTATCTACTATTGGTTTCCCATTTTCCGATCATTTAGTTAAGAACAAAAACGCGTTTTTAATACACTAAATCGAATAATTTTACTTTCTTACAAAAACTTTCAGTTAAATGTCTATCGAAAAAAGTTTTTCCTGCGTCGTGGTTTCAGAATAACATACATTTTTTTTTTGCAGACGTAACTTTTAAATATATAGCCTACGTCGCTTTCAAGACAAATACAAGCACGCCAAATGTTAAAATATATCAACACCTTATGTTTGCTAAACATATATACATACATATATTCGGAAAAAAACACTTCTTTCTTTGCCGTAAGACAAAAGCAATGACACAAATATTCATTACGAAGGTTACTTTAGTATATTAATAATGATTTATATATCATTATTATCAAAAATAAACCTTTGTAATAAAGTTAGATTTTTAAATAGAAAGTTTACCAGCGCAGCGATTTTAACTGAGTGACCTCAGATGTGTTCACTCGCCTGAGAAGCATTAATAAATACTTAGGATATTCCCTATCGCGCTATTTTTAACATCGTATAAAGATTTTCTCGTTCGTTGATTTTACAAAAGGGGTGGAACCATCGTTGAAGCGGTCAGTCTAACCCCAAATTTTGAAAATTACGATCTCATAATTTTTGTATTTAATTATTTTACTAGTTAAAAAACAATAAATAACTTGTATTTTTTTTGGGTACACTCGGACAAATAAAATCAAACGTTTTTTGTTGCAATGAGACGTGACAGCGGCCAATCAATTACAGGCGGAAGTGAAAGTAACATCCACTACAATATCTAATAATGGATTTCCGCAAAATAATAAAATAATGCCAACTTTAATCAAATATCTAAGACTAAATTATTAACCGCTTAATTATTTTTTTATGTCATACGAGGCAAACGAACATACGGGTCGCCTAGTGTTAAGTGATCATCGCCGTCCGTAGACACTAGTAACACCAGGCGAGTTGCAGTGCGTTGCCAGCCTGTGCTTGGGGTTAGGAAGAATAGTGGAGAGAGAGGAAAGGTAAGGGAAGGTGGGCCTCCGGCGCTCTCAGTGACCGAACGAAACGCAACAATGCAAACACTGTTACTTTACGTCGGTTTTCTGTGAGAGGGGTAGTACTACCCCGGTTGAGCCGACCCATTCATGCTGAAACCAGTAATAGCTTCAGCATGGCTCTACCACCTATAAACGGCAGTCATAATCTTCAATAATGAGAGTTGGTTTCTTATGTGAAAAAAAGAAGATTAACTATAAATATACATTTCATCACAAACTAATAACTCTATGTCGGCAAAAACTTAGATAAGCTGGATTCAGTAAATTACCAACATAACTTAAATACTAGAAACAATAACAAATTGGTCATTCCATGTTCCAGGATCACTGAGATCAGCAACAGTTTTTTTATTTAATAATGTTAGGCTTTATAATATCTAAAGTCCAAAAACATATTACCGATTTGCAGGATATTGAGTTCAAGCACCATGTCAAGTGGGCTTTAATATCTAAAGACTATTTATAGAATGGATCAATATGTGAACGATGGTGACGTCTGGTAATGACGCTCTTCTTGTGCCTCCGTCAAAGAAGAATGGAATATCAGTTTGTACAAACATGTAGATTGAAAAAATAAACCAGATCGAGTTTCTTGTCAATCTTTCCCGATGAGGCCTAAATTGAATAAAATATTTTTGAATTGATTTGATATGCAGTCAAATCAATTTCTGTTTTTTAAATCCATCAAAATATGAAATTATTAGCTAATCGTGAACAGAACAGAATATTCTCACCCGTTTATCACATCTATATAAATAAAAATGTTCCTAAGCGCAAAACTCGAAGACGGCTGGCCCAATTCCAGTAATTTTCGATTTGATTTATTCCTTGAACTCTGAGGAAAGTTTTTATGGAGAGAAAACTCGGAAAAGTTGCACGAAGAAACCTACAAATCAGTTATCTTTTTCTGTAATTGTGAATGCAACTTCATATTACCATATATATACCATATACCATATATACTTCACATACCAATTATTCCGGAAAAACGAACAATCTCTATGGAGTAGGACAGGAAAATGTTACATATGTTGATGTGTATCTACAAAAAAGGTAAAAAAACATATTAAGGCGAAACGTAGTTCGCGGGGGCAACTAGTATCTTTATAAATATTAAGAGGATAATTCTTTAAACTAGTTCTCAAAGGAATTAGGTCTAATGATAAAGTCAGTAAAGTTGGAAAATTTTAGGTTATAGCGCAAAGGTCACAGCTACAGTACGGGTAGGTGGATAAGTGTGCTACGGTGTAGGCGGCTACGAGGTTAAATTGCTACGGCGTAGGACGCCTCGTAGCGGCCCACTCAAAAAACTTATAAAGTAAACAGTTTTCATATTTATTTTCCTTTAAAAATTAGTTCAACCGTTTTCTTTCCTTGGTATATTTTGTAACGTATTTTTATAATCACAGTCGAATAAAATATGCTTAAAATAAGTTCTGTATTGGAACTAAAACAAGCTGAAAATGTAATTCCTATTTAATTCTACAGAAGATATTCATGTGGCAGAGATGCGAATGTTAAGATGGATGTGTGGTGTGACTAGAATAGATAAGATTAAGAATGAGTATATCAGTAGATATAGAAAGTAACACCAGTGACAGAAATTAAGGAGTAATAGGTTAGCATGGTATGGGCACGTCATAAGGAGAGATAAAAACTATATGACTAGAAATGTGTTGAGTATGATGGTGGACGGATATACGAGTAGAGGGAGATCAAAAAAGGTATGGATGGATTGTTTGAAAAATCATATGTGTGAATACTGAGCTGACATTTGATAGGAGAGAGTGGAAAAAGAAAACATGTGCCGACCCTATTTAAGTAGGTAATGATGATGATGGTGTCATACAACATAGGATTATGAATAAAATATAAAGTCCACTACATGAAAATCCCAGATCCCGTCAAAAACAAATAATCCACATATTCAAAATTAAAAGATATTCGTCAAAAATTCCATCTAAAAATATCCGTATATAAAAAGTTTAAATTCTCGAAACCGTTCTATATACTAAAAAGGTAAATAATTCAGCTATAAAATTAGTAGGAAGTCAAACGAAACAAAATAGTACCTTAAACCGTAACAATCTTAAAGTCAGCGATGTATATAATCAGTCAAAGTTGACCCAAATATTGCGCTAGGCATGCCATTTGCGTCGTCATTATATATTCACGACCTTGCCCACATCATTAGGACAGCCAGAGAGATAATAATGCGTACGCTGATGCAATGATTGTGATGTATGTTAATGTGCCAAGTTATAGCTCTGACCGCTGAAGTGTTTATGTGCCAGTTTCCAACATTATATCGACTAAATAATTGGGAATTCCATTAGTGTATCCATTTTACTAATGATTGAATCACAATTGACAGAATAGATGATTGAAGTAATTTAGGACATTCTAGGTTTACTAAATTAAATCAGAGATAAAGCTTTATACTTATACGAAAATAATTGATGGTATCCATTTTTTACGGACTCTTGGACAGCACCATTTTGTCTTAAATTATTTTAACTCTAGTCCAGCTTAAATATAATATTAAAATGAGCTTGTTTTTTAACCGACGAATTTAAATTAGTAACTCGTATTTGTTGAGATAATAGACTATATAATGGCGGTTTCATTGTTGTATACATTTTTAGGTTGTAATCCAAAGTGTTCGTGTAGCATTCACGGCCCGATGGATGAATCCACCAACCAATGTATGAAATATTATAAATGCGTATATATCTTTGTTTGTCGTATTATGCTTTATTAGACTACGAAACCGACCATTTTGAAAGTTTGCATACACAGTGTAGGGGTGAGTAGCAAATCCTTGCCTTACTTATGTTTTTGAGGTGCCCGTTTTTGGGAATAAACTTGTTTGTTGGTTCACAATTATTTTTTTTTAATATCATACGAGGCAAACGAACAGATGGGTCACCTGATGTTAAGTGATCACCACCGTCCATAGACACTTGCAACACCAGGGGAGTCCGAAGTGCGTTGCCAGCCTGTGTTTGGGAGGAGGGGGGGGGGGG
>JACEII010000080.1:603597-617973 GCA_014332785.1 Antheraea mylitta | reverse complement strand
AGGGAAGGAGGAAGGGGAAGGTAGGTGGGTCTCCGGCTCTCTCACTGACCGAACGAAACGCAACAATGCAAGCACTGTTACTTCATGTCGGTTTTCTGTGAGAGGGTGGTGCTTCCCCGGACAAGTCGACCCATTAGTGCTGAAACAATCATAGCTTCAGCTTGGCTCTACTACTACTTATATATCTATTTTATATCTATGTTACAATGGTGTTGTTGTGTAACCTAAGTGAGCATTTGAACGCGACTATATGATTCAAGTATTTGATAAATAAAAAATAAATGTAATTCAAAAGTGCTGATGTGCAAATATTAAATAGGGCGATATGCAATGTACGTAACCGTATATATATTGGTACGGATATAGAGGAAGTCATAGGGTACCTTCTACCCACAAAGAATTACCACTCTCAAGGGCTATATCAAATCTATATTAACGCGACCGGAACCTCGTACAGTAACTACCCATTTATAACGCAAAAGCAAATGAAGTCACGGGCGATTGATAGTATAATATACGTAATTGCTACAAAATTGAAAATATAGAAGGCTGTCTGTACCAAAACTGTAATGAAATTCTTGTATCAGCGTTGTGATTTATATATTTAAGTGTGTTATCATATTAAAACATGATACGAGCTCTCGCACATCTGATAACTTATCAGTGTACATACAATTAATGACATTGTTGACATCGTACGTATAAATCGAAGCGTGATAAGATCACAAAAAGCGGGATTAGCCCATCGACGTTATCTGCACTCCAAGCTTTTTTTTTTATCGAAGCACGACATGCCTGATGTTAAGCATAGTACAATCCAAAAACATCGGCAACCACCGAGAGACATATTATCCATCGCCGGTCGCCGCTGTCATGCCGGCCATAATGATGAAAGTTACCCGGTACTGGATATGCATAAGCTGATCCCGAAACGTGACGCGCAGAAGCGAGTCACTATGACGGGCTTTTTCGCCATATGCATGGTAGTTGCGACCCAGTCGGGCTGTAAAACCCTACCACCCCGCTTTCGCCATTGCCTCGTTCGTTATTCAGCAGGGTGCACCACATGCAGGTGAGGTTGGCTTGGGTGTCTCAAGTCTTAAGATGTTACTCGACACCCCTTACACCCCTTTCGTTTAAGTACTGAGCTATAGTGTACTATACGAGTTGTTCATCTACTTTATTCACTGGTGATCGCCTACGATGTTATACAGGTTAATTCTTCTGAGGTATTTTGCCAGAAGATAAAGTTATGATTTTGCACATTACATGCTCCGTTAGCATTAGCGGCCGTATTGCGTTTGCGCGGCTTACTCCAGATTAGTAACATCTAGTATAGGGGGCATATGCGTATGTAATATTAATATTTTGCAGCTCATCATACGTTCGATTGATTAAGACTTTATTTTTTTTATATCATAGGAGGTAAACGGACAGGTGAGTCACCTGATGTTAAGTGATCACCACCGTCCATAGACACTTGCAACACCAGAGGAGTCGTAAGTGCGTTGCCAGCTTGTGTTAAGAAACAGGAATAGGGGAGAGGAGAGGTAAGAGGGGGGGGGGGAGGTGGTCTTCCGGCGCTCTCACTGACCATACGAATAGCAACAATGCAAGCACTGTAACGTCACGTCGGTTTTTTGTGAGAGGGTGGTACTACTCCGGACGAGCCGAACCATTCATGCTGAAACCAGTAATAGCTTCAGCGTGGTTCTACCGCCTATAGAATGTATGTAATTATTTATAAAAATGTATGTAATTATTATTCCGAGTGCGAGATGTAAAAACTACACTAATGTTAATAAATTCAATAAACAAATTGTGAAATGTAAATATGTGTTAATTTACACTACAATTAATATGAACATTCAAAGGAGAACAGAGTTATGTCATTGTTTTGAGTTATCACATCTGTTGGTAGTCCTTATAAATCGGCAAGACATTCTCTCAGGTTTACCTTTTTAGTGTAATATTTTTTTGTTATACATTAAAGTTACAATCGTTCTTAGAGGATGCATAGAGGTGTATTATTTCCAAACATCACCATCTTTTAAATATATATTTATCCATTTGAAATCAAAACCCGCTTGAACTAACTGTCCGGCAAATCGGTAATGCGCTTTTGGGGATTTGTTGTAAAAACCCAATAGAATCAAGTACGTTACAAAAAATCCTGCTAACTGTATACTTAAAGATAATGTATGGGGTCATAAACTTATAAGAGAAAAAAAATGTTTATAATGAACAAACTCAAAAAATATTTAACCGGCATAAAACTAATTACACGCATACAAAACTACATTGCCGGTGCGTAACCTGGGCTGTATTTTAAATTCAAAATCAAGGAACAAAGCCGCAAGGAAATTCTATTTATTTATATTGTCTAGTCATTAAACGCAGAGAAAGTTGCGGGCTGATGCTAGTACAATAGGATTTCCATTAATAAATGTTTTCGGATTAATTTATATCGGGTAAGCGTAACAGATTTATTGAAGCCGCGTGGGCTATAAGATCGGATGTTGCAAGTTACGTTGCCGACTCGGAGAGGTGTAATAATTTTTGTATCCATTTTGCAATTTCACAAAAGTCATTCTACGACGTATTGTTTTTAACATTTCCCACACGATAATGCAGCCGCGTGGGTTATATAACATATATAATATTAATGCAGTCAATCACGACTTTGTCTGTATTTGCTTCTTTATAATTAATTAGTGACGTCATTATATTTTGGTCAGTTTAAACAATTTAATATGTAAACGCGTCACGATATTTGTCCACGATAAACTCCGAAACTGCTCAACCGATGTTCATGAAAGTTGGCATCTATACTAATATTATAAAGAGGTAAAATTTGTGAGTTTGTGACGTTGTAGGTGGTAATCTCAGGAACTACTGGTCCGATTTGTATAATTCTTTCAGTGTTATATAGGTCATTCACCGAGAATGGTTATAGGCTATATATCATCACGCTAAGACCAATAGGAGCGGAGCACAGTTGAAAATTATTTCAAAATCGGGTTGTTTTTTTGTTTCAATGTTGATTATTGTTCATCAGTGTCAAACAGATGGCGCTTTAAATTAAATTATAGACACAAATTGAGCCGTCACGGGACGCTTGGCAGATGTGAAACATCGAAATTGTTCAAATCGAACGAATCTCAAATCCTCAAATTACACTACAGGTATGCGAGCTCAGTGCGGTATGAGAGATTACGCACAGTCGCTTGCACACAACATTGCCACGTCGCCGTCACGCCAACAATCAGGTTCACCTAGGCCTATAGGTGTTCCACATTAAAAACTTTAGGACTGATTGCTATACATGTCTCATAGGTGGCGGCACGCAATACCTTATTATAATTTCAATTCAATATGTAATAACTGTGCCACAGCAAGGCGTAGCCGAGTCAGCTAATATGTTTATAAATTCTAACCTACTAGATTTTGTTCGGGGATGAAAAGCAACCTACTCCCTTTCCTGTACTCCTGTCATACATACGCGTTGTATGTTAATCCATAATAACCAGTCGAATTGTTATGGCGTAAAATCGTAACAAAGAAACTTATATACGCATTTATATTATTAGAATAGATGGGATTTGTACGCACTTAACTAAACAAACGCTACACGTTTTTATGTCTCCTTTAGCCATAATAATACCATAAATAAGACCGCCAGGTCTCTGTCAGTTATAGAATAAATAATTTACTTTCCAGACTGTTGTCCAAATAAGCGACTATATACAAAGGTCACATGCCAGGTGTTGTATGTCAAGACAATTTTTAAATAGCGCTGGTCGTTTACTGAATAACTTTTATTAGATGCGAGTAGTGCAAGACCGATTTTGCCGAGCTTATGCAACCTATGTCTAGTAAAAAAAATCTTATGGTTATTTTAATAGTTGCACGGAAAATTGACGGCATTGTACATTACCTTTATATGCTTTGAAGGTTTTATCGTTTGATAACAATCTCATCTTATGTTAAATGAACTGGTCCTCAATTGCAGCTGCCGAAACGCACAAATAGTTGCTTGGTAACAGATTTTTACCTCGAGTGTAGGAATTAGACAGATGGACTTAGAAAAAGCCATCATGCTGTGATTTCATCACTATGTGTTACTTCAGCGAAAGATCCGACTCGTTTCTAGGATTCGAATCTACGTCCATCGACGCTGTGTCCGAACCTGGTTTCAACTAAGCCATCATCGCTTCAAACACAATCGAGAAACCACGGACAATAGCAGAGAAATAAGCCATCAGCTGTTATGCCGTCTGGAACGCCATTAGGTAACTAAGGATTCACTGTCAACATCACTTAATGCGAAAAAAGCTAAGGCAATAATAAGGATTGCCGGCAGAAGTGAAATATCAAAACAATAGAATAATTGTATTTTCTTTTGAATTTTTAAAATAATTATCGTATGAATTATTTGTAACTTGAAATTATTAACATTAACCTAGGTATCTTATCAATTGTTTGAAGGACTAGAAATGGTCATAAGAAATATTCGGCTCGAAGGATGAAAAAATGGTGATGATCCCGCGATCGGGAACCACTAGTTTTGCGATTCGAAGCGATGTCACTCACCGGTTGGTGCAAGGTTCGATACCGGTGGTTGGCGGCGACGAATTGCGATGATGAAATAATTTATTACGACACGAGGAGCCCACGATTATTTCAAGGCGCACGCGCTTCGCGTACGATGTATGCGATCCAACTCATTGCGGCGTCACAAGCGCCGGGCGCGATCTACAAACAAGTGCTCCTACCCTCGCTGAAACGATATTTCCTAATTACCGATTTACGCGGCCACAACAATCACTAAGAGCAATAATTATATACGTTTTTATACAGTTTATTAATGAATCAGAAACAAGATGAGTCGCACAATTTCAATACAAAAACTTCAATATTAGATGTACAAGGTTACTATATCACGCGTCGCTAGTTTTACGTAAGCCACGCAAGCGCAATACGCTTGCTAGCATGTCATGACGTGAAATCACAAGTCTATCTCCTGCCAAAATATAAGCACAACGCGCCAAAAGCAGTTTTCAATTCAAAAATACCTTTTCGAGAGTCACTGTGACTTCTCTTATATGTATAGTTGTAGCGATTTGGCTGCAAACATCCCGACAACCCGTTTGGTTACTGCATATATAAACGTGATAAGATAAATTGCGCCACTATTGTATCGACTTTTGCTATAAATGGTTGCATAAATCACTTAAATTACAATTGCTAAATCGTTAAATAAATCTCGAATAGGACCGTCGACTTATGATTACCTATCAAAAATTGCCTACGATAACCTGAACTGATGTCATACGGTAAAAAGAGAGATATAAACATATGGTACATTAGTTTATAGCCGAAATATGATGTTAAAAGCGTTCTCATTCATGAAATTTTACCGGCCCGCATATAACAGATGACGCGTTCATTAAATTTATGAACGAGTATTATGATTCAGCGTCATCTGGTTAGCAAACATAAACATATTAGCATAAGAATGTGATACTGATTTTCACGTAATAAATTGTTTGAAACGATTTTAACAACATAACCCTATTAATCTTTTGTTGTAAATTGAACTCTCGGACTGTATAGAACCATAAAGGTTTAACCTCCAATGTAGACCTCATGAGACACAGGTCAAAAGACTCTTGGTAACAAAAACTTTAAAAAAATACCTGACCTTTCACAAAATGATTTATGTTACTAAGCCATAAGATATAAAATGTCGTGGAATAAAAAAAAATCATGATCTACCATTTTTAGATCTGGATATGAAAAAATCAGCTGAGGGACTATATAGTCTAGTTTTTCGCAACACATTTGCCAGTATCTTGTTAAAAAGGTACATAAGTAGTAAGTACTAATTTATAAACATAGAAACCTTCAAAATAATTAGCGATTTATTAAATTATAATTAAAGCAGTTTTTAGCGGGATTTCAAAATATCATGTAGTAGATCTTGTATTTTATTTATAAACTTGTGTTATTTGGCTCTGTATTTCGTAATATTGGTGGTGTTTTAAGTAATATAGTTTGGTTACTGTGCACAAGTAGATGGGAATTAATATCATGGACCATTGATTTTGACTTGCCACAAAAACTACCTGGAGAGTTCCGACAAGAGGGCCATCTTTTTGTTAGAACAGAAATGTTCGCAAGAAACTTGTAATATTGCTACTCGACAAAGGCAGCAATAATCTACTAGAAAATACGTTGCCAAAAATAAAACCTAAAAGTATTAATTAAACAATTGAAAAAAAGAAGCTATATTCTATATGTACAGAGCTAGTAAGCAACATATATTTGTATTACGAATATAAAACTAGGTAGTAATGTTTATCAGTCACGATTATTTAATAGCTTTGTGCATAATCTCTCCTGATAAAACCAAGCACGGCACTATATTAAGCTAGGGAACTCACAGGTCAAGTAAGTTATTAGAGAAAGTCCTACCATATGATATTTTCGTACAATGAAAGATCAGCCTGATTGTGTAGTGTTTAGAATCTACGTTGAACAATATGGTACCACGTACAAGCAAGTTATCCGACAATCGAGTGATTTTAATACTTTTTAAATCGATACGATTATAGTAATCGATAAATCAGCTTCTCACTGTGACCATATTATAGAATGATACGAGTAATTTCATAAATTTGTATATAAAATGGATCATATTTGTTATGATCCATTTTATCCATTATGGTGAACTAGGTTGGTTTTGTAAGCACTACTTAGTTCTTGTTTTGTGTTTGACAGATGAAGTATTAAAAATCTAGGAAAAATATGTCGCACAATCAGTTAAGTCTGTGAACGGAGAGAGGGACATTTACTGTACTAATTTTTAATAATTTTATAATTCACAGCGTAGAATAATTGGTTTCATTGTGTAAATGTCTATGAAAGTTTCAGTTTTTGAACGTAGATTTGTTCTATTTAGTAAAGTGATCATTCCAAAAAGACTGTATGTATTATTTATTTTGCGTAGTTTCTGTTACAAAAATGAGTAGAACATTAAATTACTTAAAATCAGAGTTGCAAAAATCTTTCAAAATTATCGAATTACAAAAAAGATTTAAAAAAATTTAATGAATCATTCCAGAATATTCACTTCATATTACTAACATTTCTATAATAATCTCAATTAAATTATTCGTATATAAAGAAAAATCCGAATAACTGTTTGACCCAGCAATTTCTTTCAGAAAACTTGAAATTGAAAGAAGAAATGACGCCGATGAAAAATCTAAGTTAGACACTGTAATACATTTACAGTGAAATAAAAACATTATATTTAATGTATATTAGATGGTCATAAACAGAATTTCAATATTCGTGATTAAACGTCATTCATTAGAGCTAGAAAACCTACACAAAATAATGAAATTTAGTTAACGGCCGACAAAAACTTCGATTGGAAATCATTGAACATCTCAAAATAGATTTGTGAGCGATTGTAATCCGCTCTACAACAAGCAATACGAGCGTGTGCGTTGTTTTCTTTAATTTTTTATTGTTTCACATTAACCATATCCTCAACTACGTATTGTCAATAAAAAAAATTACGCAAACGATTTACGTTTTAAAATTTTTATATCACGAAATTATCTTGACGGTGTGTAAATTTTATTTAAAAATTAATATACACAACATTTAATGTTGAAATTTTAAAGCGCACAACTGCACCGAAAACAACGGACCGCGTGAACTCAAACAATCGCTAAAATTACACATTAGAACGTAAAATAATAGATTGGAATGAAATAAAATTTCATTTACCTGAAGTTGTGCTTTTACTGGGGCCGACTGGTTGCCGGCAACTGCATTTCGAGCACAAGAACACAGGGCACAATGGGCACAATCCGAGAACAGACGCAGAATACAAGAGACGAGCGACACCGGGCGTCGTACGGCCGGGACTGTCTCACCGCGCCCCGGTCGATATTCCCCACTCCCGCACAACAGGTTAGAATGCGTGCGCCGAAATATAAACATTTCATTCCTCCATGCACATCTAATGGACTCGCATATTGCACAACCCTAGAGTATGTTACATATACAAGAATGCACCAGAACTTGGATGCACTCACATGTAGAAAGAATAAAATGACAACAGATGACAACTTTGTTGAAGCTTATATCAACCCCTGGCTATTTTCTTTAGACCCAGGTCTCAAAATGGCGGATAGTCTTTTTAATTATTTTCAATTTCACATCGTATAATATTGTAAATTTCGTAATTTAGTAAAAAACATTAAAAATACAATTATTATTTTAAAATAATTAATTAGTTATTTTGGAAGTTTTGTAATAAATCACGTTTTTTTAAGCTTATGCTATCGAGAACTACATTCGTTTCTATGGAGCTTAAATTATTGAGAGTCCAGGGGTTTAATCAATAAAACGTAGGTTCTAATTTTAAACAGTTAAAATCAACATTATAATGTATTTCACAGAATATATTAAAACTACACTTGAAGTATACGTATATCCTTTAGCCCACCAAAATGAAATACATCACTTTATGTTATTCATTTTTAAGTAGCTCACCAATGAAAATTGTTATGTGAAGTTATTAAATTACGGGAAATATTTACAAGAGATGATGCAATGCAATAGCAATAAATATTGAGAAACATGCAAAACCACTATCACAGCTTTGTGGTTCGGTGAAGCTGTTAAGACCTTACTAGGACAATAGCGTAGTCAGTTTGAAAAAAGAAAAAAAACACTATCACAGCTAATCTGTTACATGATATGTATTTTTCTACAGAACTAACAGTATTACTGTTGTAACAAGTATTTTTATATTCAGTGTCTTCTATTCTGCAGACTCTTGGGCCGCACCTTTTTTTTGCTTACATGTATTGTCTTGTATATGTAAAAATCGTATCCGTGAGCAAATTTGTTTTTTTTTTTAATTCGTTTATTTAACTATTAACTATTTTTGGATTATTGGCGTTATTGTTTTTATAGCGGTTGCATTTTTATTCTTTATGGCCATCTTTAGGTGTAATCCACAATATCCCGTGCCGGAGCGTTCACGGCCCTATGGATATTAATAAGTTATTAACATTTTTTTCCGACATGACTGGCTTTACTGGCTATTAGGCCAAAATATATCATACACGTTCGATTTACTGGGCCATATTGTGTGATGAACTTAATATTATACCCAAAATAATAGTTTATTTCGCCGTCGTATTTATCTATACTAATATTATAAAGAGGTAAACTTTGTGAGTTTGTTGGGGGTAATATTTAGATTTACTAAACCAATTTTCAAAATTATTTTACCAATAGAAAGCCACGATATTTGTGGCTTTCTACTGATAACCCTTTGGTAATTAACCCGAAAAATGAAAATACTCCTTTGTGGTAGTCGGATTCGCAAAGTAACTTGGAGAAAAAAATGGTCGAACTAAAACGTTTCTAACGAACGCTGCCTTAAGGATGATTGCCCAACGAATTAAAATACAAATGAACTCTTTTTCAGATCGTAGGAATTTAACTGAAAATTTTAGGCAAATTATTTGATTTTGGATATTAAAATCGCATTTTTAATCTGACTTTAATAATTGGAAAATGTTAATGATAATGGAAAATCAATAGCAAACAAGACATCCAACTATACATTTTAATTTCGATCCGCGTATTAGAGTACGGAATAATTACTATATTAGATACAATCTTTCACATGATGGAAGCTTTTTAAAAACTGAGCACAATATTTATTTAAATCATTGAGTCATTTTGAATTGAGCTATGTGTGCCGCCATATTGGCCTTGGTCACTCTGCCGAGAGCCTCACTTTATTCCTACCCGCGGCCGGCTGTAATGCGACATGCGATAGACGGGCGAAAAATGTAATGCGTTAGAAAATGTTTCTCTTTAAAAATTAATAATAGGTATTTTATTTACCCTGTATACATTCCTACTATATTTATGATTGCTATAAAGTTTTGTTGAGTCCTTCGTATACAGTTCTATATATACCCGAAAATGTTTCAAAATGAGTACCACCACTTTACAAGAGATAGGATGTGATCCGTCTCATTTCTAAGACAACACAATGTAAAATTTATATAGTAATAGCTGACCCGACCAAGCATCGCTGTGGCTCAGTTATTGCATGATGTATTAAAAAAAAATTAAAACGTGAGGTCTCTATGGGATATCTGTAACAGTCGGTCCTACAGTTTTCTGTCCACAAATTAATTTGGAACGCCATCTGTTCGAAACTGATGGTACTTACAATAACAATAATCAACATTGACAATTTTTGTAGATTGTTTTTGGCGGGATTTTAGTCTGTCATGTAGTGTGTTTTATATTTTATTCATAATCTTATGTTGTTTGACACTATATTTTGTAAATTTGATGATGTTTTACGTAATATAGTTAGTTTATTGTGCATAAGTGAAGTGAATGAAAAATAATACCACAGAGCATGAAATTCTGAGATGCCACAAAAACTCTCAGGAAGGTTCTAACAAGGGATCCACCATCTTGTTAGAATATTGACTCTCACGACGCTTGATATTGAAGTGATCGCACGACGCTTGTAATATTATTAACTACGCAACAATGGCAGTAATAATCTGAAAGAATGATTGCCAAAAATAAAATTTAAAAAAATGTAATTTATTATTAAGTATATATTGCGGCCAATAATCCAAATATAAATTCTCCTATCTGTCAAGTTGGACCAAATTATACATAAATGCCAACTTTCATAAGAATCGCTTGAGTAGTTTCGGAGTTTATTGTGGACAAACATCATGACGGTAAATTTTTATATATTTAAGATATAAATATGTTCCGTGTATGACTTGCTGCTTTCGATGACGACAGGAATATTTTTGTAGTCCTAATTCTAAAAATGAAAGCAATCTCACTGTGCTCGTAATTACCACTTCCCTGAAAATAAAATTTTAATAATCATGATTCAACTTTATGGTCACATAGTATAAAGATGAAATTATCGTATTTCTGCGGAGATCACTCACTCGATGTATTATATATCGTATAATAGAGATTATAAATATTTATTTATTTTATTTATTTATTCATACAGAAATCAACAGTTAATTAATTCGTTCAAATTTATACATATTTAGTAATTACAATATTGGTTTAACCAAGGGATTTCCATTATATAATAACCAAAATACATAAACATCCCTACTAGCAATGTCTTACCTAAGACTTTCTACATCTTATTCAATAAAAGTAATACATATAAGAAAAACAATAATATAAAGGTGCACGTGTATGTGTATGTGTGTTTGAGTATATAATAGTGATTTTTTGAGTATCAGTCGCGTGTGTTTATTGAGGATTGAATGTGATTCGTAAGGTTACTTTTAAAAGCTGCGCTACTGTCAGAGAATATATCTAGATTAGATGTATGAAGATTGTATGAATGTGTACATCTATTCAACACTGAATTACGGGCATAATTAGACTTAGTTAAGCGTTCGTGAAAGATTCGAGGATTACGAGTCCGATTCGTAATAGTTCTCAAACCAATTCTCTCTAATAAAAATGGACAATCAATTTTGTTATTTAATAAATTATATAAAAACAGCATATCAACAACCGAACGTCTATGTTCCAGGCTGAACATACTTAATTCCCTCAAGATTTCATTCCTATCCTCCGACAAAACCATACCTCGACGTTTGAGTATATTTAAGAATTTATGTTGAATGTTCTCAATTCTTTGGATATGTACCTTGTAATAAGGAGCCCAAATCTGAGAAGCAAATTATGTTTCATATTAAAAGATAATTGTCGAAGCGCCATTTTTCTATGCATTACGTATAGAGCTTTGTTAAAAATATATCATCGGAAAACATGTTATATGTTCTGCGATTGGTTAACAAATTATACAAAAAGATGGATGATATAATGTACTTATTCATATTTGTTAACAGGTGTATAAGACTTAGTCGATGCAGTCAGGATGCCAATAAATACTAAGTAATTACTTTCGCTCTTTATTTGGCCAGAGTTATGGCTTGCAGTACTTTTCACAAAATGCATAGATAACACCGACATCTTGCCTTTTATAGGCTGAACTATATAATATATAAGACGTACTATATAAATCAAAGCAATTACCATTTACTTATAATTCCGCTATATGTTTTAAGTAACACAAAGATAATAATTAACGAACAAATTAATATTATTTACGTAAATGAATTCTATATAAAATCATTGTTATTTATGTATCTGAAATATGTTGAGACATACAATTATGTGTGTAGAATGGCAACATCTAGCCCATTAGAGGTCAAACTATGGCAGTCAAAGCAATTACTATTATTATCATAAAACTAATGTCAAAACCGACCGCAAAAACTCCCCAATTTTTTTTTTATATCATAGCAGGCAAACGAAGAGTTGAGTCACCTGATGTTAAGTGATCACCACCATAGACACTTGCAACACCAGTGGAGCCGCCAGTGCGTTGCCAGCCTTTGTTTGGGGGAAAAGGTAATGGGGAGAGGAGTAGGGGATGGGAGATGGGCCTCCAGCGCTCTCACTGACCGAAGGAAATGCAATATTGCAAGCACCGTTACTTCACGTCGGTTTTGCTGTGTGTCGGGTGGCACTACCCCGGGCGAGCCAACCCATTCATGTTGAAACCGGTAATAGCTTCAGCGTGGCTCTACCACCTACAAAATAATATACGTGATTATAGTTATGCGATACACTTATGATTTTGCAAATTCAACCTTATCTGAAGATTTAAAGTTGTTTTTACAAGGGCGCAAGCGACGCGAGACTATTTGAAATAACGGCATAATCCAAATTATGCACACATTTTTGTGTGTTGGCTGTGAGACGTTAAATAAAAACATAAGATGAACGAGTTTTTGTTTATCAACAGTATTATCCTAGGGCGACCAGATATTAAGGACGGCCAAAAAATCCACTGATGATAACAAGAAATAACTCTAAGAATAGGGTGGCTGGTACTTACTACATGGCCTGGGCCTAGGGAGGCCAAGACTGCAAATCCGCCACTGTATGTCAATGACCTAAACCTTCCTCTGAATCACCTTATCTACTCGTGAGAACCGCACGACGAATTTTCAGTACTTTTCGAGTTTATCGCAAACAGACAGACAGATGTGGCAGAGTGATTAGTTAAGTTGGCACAAACGCGATTATATTTTTTTTTATACTACGTCGGTAGCAAACAGGCATGCGGGCCGCCTGGTGTAAAGCGGTCACCGCAGCCTATGGACGCTTGTAACGTCAGAAGTGTCACGTGCGCGTTGCTGACCCCTAAATAACCTATTAATTTTCCCCTTGAAGTACTCCATACTGTAGTCCCCAGGAAACACTTCAGCAGGAAGCTCATTCCATAGTCGGGTCGTTCGTGGAAGGAAACCTCTCTGGAACCGGACCGTCCGAGACCATTTCGGTTCCAATGTGTGAGGATGAATTCCCTGCCGATTACGAGCGGTGCGATGGTATTGTATATCGTACTAGATTGAACCATTAGAACAATTGATTATTCCAATAAACTATTAAGTAGATTTCAGAGCCGACACACTTTAAGCGAACTTTAATGAAAACTATCGTGTAACTTCACAAGTTTAAGCTTGAATATTAATTTTAGAAGTTATAATAGTTTTGACGCTTCTCTTTAAAAATATGTTATTATGTATGTGGAGTTTTTGCCCGGATCTTGGAATGTCATGTAGTGGTTTTTATATTTTATTCATAATCTTGTGTTATACGACTCTATATTTGGGTGTAATATTACTTTCTAATATTGATGGGATTTTATGTGACATAGTTCGGTTATTGTGCACAAGTGAAGTGCATGGGAAATAATACTATGGAATATGAAATCTGAGTTACCACAAAAACCCCTGGAAAGTTCTAACAAGATGGCCACCATTGAATTTATCATAAGACACTTGTAATAATGTTACCCACCCGACAATGGTGGCAATAATCTAAAAGATTGGTTGCCAATATTAAAAATAATCGCTGTTATCATGTTACGTCGTATCAGGTTTCCGTAAATCCGTTCTCACGAAATATACAAATTATATTCTGAACCGTGCGATTCAATTTCGAATAAGAGGTACAGACCTTAATAAACTTGCCTATTCTTATATTGTTGTAAATACCTTCTGTGCCTACGGTTTCGCGTCGTCTTCGTGAAATATAATGCAAAAAACAGTCTTTCGTATACTGATTTCTAGATATTATTATTTTTATATATATATATATATATATTAAGATATTTTCTAATAATTTCGAGATAACCTATAAGCATCTCGTGATTGTTAACAGAAAAGAATAATTTATAATATTATTAAG
>JACEII010000080.1:554327-593597 GCA_014332785.1 Antheraea mylitta | reverse complement strand
ATTTGGAACAATTCGAAAATTTTCGAATAATTCGAATTTTTTTCAAAAAATTCGTAAACTATCAAATTATTAGCGAATTTTTGAATATTTTCAGTCCAGTTTTTCTTATGTTCAATATTGAAATATAAATCTAACAGTTTATATACATTTTATTCAAACCATGAAATATAGTTAGTATTACCATATAGATTTTTGTGGTACCGACAGAGATGAACATATTTTGAAAATGAGCAATTGTATTCTCTGGGTAATTGATTTTTAGACGAAAAGTATATTATTCGCAAGTAGAATATTTCGATACACGATCCAAAGGAATTTAAATAGAAAAAATCCAGAGATATTTAATGAATTCGCGAATTATTCGAAATTTTTCGAATTATTCGTTTTTTTTTCGAGTTATTCATGGAATTTCGCACGATACTCGCACACCCCTTGACTTGAACCGCCCTCCCTCACGTGCGAGTCACGCAGGGAGGGGCCGAAAATGGCAACTTGAACCAGCTAAAACTCCACGACAACCAACGCTGCACTATGGAAGTGTCCCGGGGTAGCGCGAGCAAGCTCCGCAACACCCCGGCGGCAGGCATTTCCTACGCTGCACTCAGCTGAGGCAACCCGGTTGTTAAAAGCTGCCTCCCAGCTCCTCGAACCCATGCAATGGGAGTCCAGGCACCCCATCCCTTTCCCCCGGGTTCGGTCGGCAGCGGAAGGCCACCCGCTCCGCCGTCGCCCCATGGTTGATTTTTTACCGAGGTTTACTCCTCCTCCGCCTGAGCTACTCCGAGTTCCCCTCCGACCTACGCTAACCTACGTATCCCCCCCGCGTACCCCACGATCCTAACCCTACCCTGCCTAACACAAAACCCTACGCCCTCCATTCCCTGGACTTGCCTACCCACTGAGTAGGTAGGGAAGCCAGAGGATACCTATCCAATTCCCCCCCCCCCCCCAAACATCCCTCACCCTAACCGTCCCTAACCCTAACCAACCTACCTACCTACACAAGCCCTACGCCCACCTAACCCCTGGTCTTGCCTATTTACGCGGCAAGTAGGCAAGCCAGAGATTTCCTAAACCTAACCACCCCCCCATTCCTACGTAGCCTACATGGGAGGTTCCCTCAAGGCGGCCTCTGGTAGAAATCCCCTCCACCACGCCGCCTTCCTCGCCTAAATCCCCGTCAACACGTCACAGACGCACCGGCAGCTCTCTCCCTGGCACGTTCCGCCTCCTCTTTCTGCTTCATGAATCTTTCACAGAAAGAGATGACCGCTGTCCACGCGGTGTTATCGTTGACCATGGCCTTGACAACTGCTTGCAGGGACAAGTCGTTGCCTATCGTTGACACAAGCTCTTCTCGCTCTTCCGCCCACGCCGGGTACACTGCGAGTGTATGGTGTGCTGTGTCATTTTCCTCTTCACAATGATGGCATTTCGGCAAATGTTCTTTCCCGACAATCTGGTATAAGTATTTGCCGAAGCAGCTATGCCCAGTCATAATCTGTACCACCCTGTACGTAAGTACACCGTGCTCCCTTTGGACCCAGTCTCTAAATACCGGACTGATAGCTTCAATGGCTTTAAGGTCGGCACTAGGTAAGTCTATGATATTCCTCCATATATTCATCATTTTACAATGAAGATCCTTCCGCCACGCGAGCTTTTCCCTCTGTGCGATTTTTCCTACCCTTGCCGTCTTTTCCCCTACTCTAATAAAAAATATAGAATATAATTCACCTTCGTATAAGACTCATTCCTATTGGGAAATCATAGGTATCGCCCTCTTCTGATACTCCACCGGCTTGCAAAGCCATTTCCTTTGCCCATGCAGCTAGGCCGCGTTCTTCATCAGTACCTGAAAACATATATTAGCTTGTAATTTCGCTTTGTCTATTCTTTTCACATGATCCATATTCTTATTTGTTGACCGCACCTTTGAACATGTAATGTTCATTATAAAATCACCAAATACCAGTAATGAAGGAAAATATTCCAAACTTACACTACACAGAGCAAAACGAATAAGAAAATAATAAAACACGATCAAATATAGAAACATAAACTCTCCCATAAATACTGGTGATGTTTAGTACATACACTAATGTAATGCAACTGATAACCTATTATTGAAGCCATATAATTTGATTTTTCGTTGGCTGTTATTATTATCAACAGCGACAATTTTCATCCGGTTCTATCGCATTGTGCTAACGGACAAGCTTTATGCAAGAAACAATGAGAGAAATAGGGCGCTTTAAAAAAAAAAAAATTTTTTCCTCGGAACCACATCGGCGGTCGTCTCAACCTGCCCCGTTGTAGGCGGGCGAGGGAACTGTTCAAGGCGTGTTGCCTTTTTCAGTGGTTGCATCGCAGCTCGTTAAGACGAGCCGGTCCTTGGGTTTATCCGCTTTTTTTTTTTTTTCCTTTTTTTTTATTTTTTTTTTTTTTTTTTTTTTTATTTTTTTTTTTTTTTTAAGCGGTTGGTTTTCTCTTTTTTTTTAAGGATTCTAATTTTTATGTTTTTATTGTGGAGTCTTTGTTTAGTGGCCTTCCTCTTCGGGAAGGGCCAGGTTTCGAGGCGACGGTTTTGTCCGGCAGTCTGGGGGTCGCGCGTGGAGCGGGGCAATATCTCTCACAAGCGGGAAGCTTGTAGCGTCCGCCCGCCGGAATAAGGCTGTAGCAAGTCTTTGAATAAATGCGTCTATGTCCTCCCATTTGAGGTCTTTCTTTATTGTAGCGTTTCTAACGTATCTAGGCGCCCCTACGATGGTTCTTAAACACAATCGCTCCTGGATACGTAGGCGTTCACGTTGATGGTTGGAGGCGTAGGCGTACCATGCCGGTGCCGCATATGTAAGGCGGGTCCTTAAGTACGTCTTGTATAAAGCTAGCTTTGATCTTAGGGGTAATCTGGATGCTAGAACAGGTTGGAGCATAGCTCTCGTGGCTTTTACACGGCCGATTATAAAGTCGACGTGTTTGGCAAAACTCATTTGCGCATCTATTTGGACTCCCAGGTATTTGGCATGCCTCAGCCATGGCACGCTTTCTCCCTGTAAGAGTAATGGCGGCGGATACGGGTATTTACCCGTGATGAACGCCTGTGTTTTGGCGACATTGACCGTCAATCTCCACCGATCTAGCCAGTCGGGCAGAGCCGCCATAGTCGGACGCAGGTAGTCTGTGGCGTATTTTTTGTTTGATGATGACGCAAAATACGCCGCATCATCCGCGTACAACGCTAGCTCTGCCCGGCCGACCCGGGGAATGTCGTCGGTATATCGCGCATAAAGCACAGGCGACAGGCAGCTGCCCTGGGGTACCCCAGCGCGTACCGGGCGTTCCGTCGAGGATACCCCCTCGACCGCCACTACCACTCGGCGATCACTCAGGTAAGAAGCCATTAGTTTGACGGTTTTCCTGGGTATGGGGGACATTGACAGTTTATATAGCAGTCCCTCATGCCATACTCTATCAAATGCCCTCTCCATATCCAGGAAAACAGCCGCAAAGTACTGCCCTTTATTGGAGCAATCCGACATCTTGTGTGTCACTCTACACAATTGCAGTGTAGTTGAGTGTTCAGCGCGGAAACCGAACTGTTCCTCTCTGGGTGGTAGTAGAGTTGTCAGTTGCCGCTGCAGTAATTTCTCGAACACTTTTGACACAGTGCTCAAGAGGGTGATCGGGCGATAGCTCTCGGGTTTCATAGTGTTTTTACCCGGCTTCGGAATCATGATGACTCGTCCGGTTTTCCATATTGTCGGGAAATGTCCCGTGCGTAGTATACCCGTATACAGGCGCGCTAGTGCGGCGACGGTCTTAGCCGGCAAGTGGCGCAGCGCTGCATTCGAGATACCATCCGCTCCCGGGGCTTTTCGGATACTCAGTGCGTTAATAACCTTTCTTACTTGGGCCGGAGAGACAAAGGCCGGTGATTCGTCCGTCTGTGGCTCGTCCAGAAGGTTCCTAACATAGGTGTTAACCTCGGTATCGTGTGCTATGTTTTTGACCGGATTGGGCGTGAATTGGCGCTCTAGATAGTCGGCGAAAATCTCCGCGCGGTCAATAGCACGATAGCGTCGGTTTCCATCGGCGTCAATAAGGGGTTTGATAGGCGGCTTCTCTGCGGATAATTGTCTATATAGACGGTGGATAGAGGGCATATCCCCGTCTATGGACTCTACATGACGTTCCCACGACTCCGCGGCGTGGTCGTCTAAGGCGTTCTTAATACGCTCACCCAGGCTGTTAAGCCTAGTCTTCTGCAAGGGGCAGCGAGTTATCTGCCACTGTCGACGCAGCGCCCTTTTTTCGGCCAAAAGTGCTTGAATCCGCGCGGGTAGGGAGCGGTACCTCCCACTCACGCGGCCTGTGTGCGACGATGATCTGGTCGTTGCCTCAATTAGGGCGCTACTAATACAGTTGCAAATATTGTTTGCTAAGTATTCGACGTCCTCGGCCGAAGAGCTAGGTGTCGACCGGGTTTTCTCACTGAGTTCTCTCGTGTACGCGTTCCAGTCAATCCTGTTTCGTTTTACAGGAGCTAGAACACGTGTAATCTCTTCCGCGATTATTATCAGGACAGGCCTGTGATCCGAGGGGAGGTCCGGCAATACCTCCTGTGTAGGCGGAGTTTGCAGCCCTTTATAGACTACAATATCTATGACGTCTTCGGATGCGTGTCCATAACGAGTGGGTTGGTCGGGACCCACTACGTTATACTCATGTAATATTGAGTCGTTATGTAACGCCAATCCTTGGGGACAAGTTCTCGAAGAGTTCCACCATGTATTCTTGGCATTTAAATCCCCGGCTATAATGGTGGGGCAGTCGTCTACAAGGAGTGATCTGAGCTCCCTTACATCCAGGTAGCTCGACGGTGGTTTGTAGGCTGCGAATATTCTAAGCTCTCGGCCTCCGATCGATACTAGAATGCCGAGTGCATACAAGGAATTCATCTCTTGATACGGTATCACTTGGTGAACGATTTTGCGTTTCACGATAACGGCGAGGCCCCTAATCGCCGCTCCTGACTCGCTTATCTCGTCTTTGCGGTAAACGAGATACTGCGGGAAGGAGTACCTCTCTCCCTCTCTCAGCCTCGTCTCGGAAATGAGCATAATGTCGATGTTTTGCTCCCTAAGAAAGCAGTCGACCAATCTGCGTTTCTTAGAGAGTGTTTGCGCATTCCAATGGACTATTCTTAATAAGTTAGCCATTTGTAACCGGTTTCTGAGTTAGCATCTTGAGGCATTTCTCCCTTAGCTCAGGACGGTCTCTGCCTAGGCTAAGGAAAAAGTCTTCCAAGGACATATGAGGCCCTCCTACACACTCCCGGTCGGTAAATTGTGTCAGTGCCGCGGCCGGGGGTGGGGGGGGGACGTCTGTTGTAGGTAAAGTCTTCTTGTTTCTCTTCCTTCTATTTTTATTTTTTGAGATGTTCTTACTTCTCGGGGAGCATCATTTGCCGGTGCCATCAGGCTACCGG
Source organism: Antheraea mylitta (assembly GCA_014332785.1). Classification (NCBI taxonomy): domain Eukaryota; kingdom Metazoa; phylum Arthropoda; class Insecta; order Lepidoptera; family Saturniidae; genus Antheraea; species Antheraea mylitta. Next base: position 588,106 of record JACEII010000080.1, on the reverse strand, counting down.
GCGCGGTCGTCTCAACCATCGTCGGGGCGGGGGTGAAGTCACCCGTCTTCCTCCCAGACACCCCGGTACGGGCCAATGTTCCCGCGCGTTTGTTTCGCATCTCGCGTTTGTACACGGGGCATTGTACAGCGTTGTTCGCGGGATGCGAGCCTCCGCAGTTCACACACGTTGCCGGCTCTTCGCGTGGGCGTGTGCATTCATGGGCCGGGTGGGGGCCTCCGCAGCGGACACAAGCTTGTGCCCGGTGGCAGTTGAGAGAGGAGTGACGGAACTGTTGGCACCGGTGACACTGTGCCGGTCCCTTTTTGCCCCGCCACGCCTCTATTCTGGTTCCCGGAAACGGGAAGATATCTCCTGCTTTTTCATAAATTGTAGGTATCAATCCGGGCGTTCTCCTTAAGACGGCATGAAATATACATCCCGGCCGCCCGCTACGTCCTCGGATACTTCTAACATATTTGGGTTCGAACCCGTGTTCCCTGAGGTCGTTGGCGATGTCGTCCGGGTTAGTGTCCACCGGTAGACCTCGAATCGCCACTTTGAGGCTTCGTTCAGCAGGGAGGGAGTAGGAGAACCAGCTAATTCCCTCCTGTTGTTCGATGCGCGACAAATACGCCTGTATTGTGCGGTACTCCTCCGGGCTATTGGGTGTGAACCTCACTCCCAATCCATAAGGTCGGGCATTTGGTCTATGCCCTAGTTTATCCGCTAAGTACTGGAAATGGACTCTCCAGTTAGGGAGTTTCTCCACGATAAGCGGCGGGTATCTGGGCTTCTTGTGAGCCTGGACTTGCTCCTCACTACCAGTCTGGTGATGGGCAGTTGAGGGGGTGCTCGACGTCGTTGCGGTCGCTATTTGTCCGCTACGCGTATTTGAAGACGCGCCGGAACTTGTAGACGGTTGCGGAGGCGGTGCGTGGGCGGATGAGGCCACTTGCGCATAAGTGACTTGCTTCTCGGGAGCCTTCTTCGGTACCGGCGGAGTCGGTTCACTCCTCTGAGGAGGAGGCTCTCGAGCGGGTGGTTTGATGCTCCTTGTAGCAGGCGTGGGCGTCTGTACCGGCTGCGGTCGGTGCGTGACCTTCGCAGCCGATGCCTTTGTCGCTTGAGTGACAGAGGACGGGATGCGAGTCCTCTGCTCTTTTGGCGGTGGCAGCTGCGGTTGTGTACCGCTGCTACTCGGTACGGCATCTATAGAGAATGCAGGCGTGGGCGTTCTCTCTTAGATACGTCGTTTGGCTGTCTGTCTCTCTTCGTCGCTTCCAGACGACGATTCTCGCTGTCTTCTCAGCGCTCTTCCGAGAGGGCTTTTATCCGAGGTCCCCTTTGGGATATCCGGGAGTGCCAGGATACAGTTAGACGCGAGCTGTAAAGCTTCCGCGTCCTCTGTTGACAATCTACCATTCGTCGCAGCAGCTTCATAAATGCGAAAATAAAGCGCCATCCATTTAGTAAGCTTGTCCGATAATACCTCCTTGCCGATCAGCTCCGCTACGGCAATAAGGTCACTCTCGTACAAAGCGTTAGGTGAGGGCGGCGCGGGTGTCTTGATTTGTTGCGGTTTCGTGCGCGGGTCTCTCGGGGGAGAACGTCGCGCGGGACTAAGGATCCGTGGTGCAATTTCTGTAGCAGCTGTCCTTGTCTGTCGTGACATCGTTAAGTCGCCCTCTGATTGGCTCAGAGAGCGACTTTTTGGGGATCCGCAGGACGTTGCTCGAACATGCTTCGTGCTTCGTCCGGTAGGGGCGCTAGTGGTAGTCATGCAGGCTTCAGCGGGGTCCGTTGGGCGATGCCGGGTCGTTGTGGAGTCATCTGATTGGCCCTTAGAAGGGCCTTTTGGGGTTCCGGATGCAGGCATCTTGCTCTTTCATTCGGCGACGGCGTACTGGGGCACTCCTCGCGCAGTAAAAGTGCGCATGCGCGATCCCGAGCGAGATGGAACTATCTCGCGACGCGATCACTAACACCCTCTCACTCGCACGCGTAGGGGGAGTGGGCGTTCCCCTCGGAACCACACTCAAAAGTTTCGTTTTAATGCCAAAATAGGCCTCAGAAATGGTATGGTATGGTATTTAGGTTGTCCGCATCGCACTTTTGGATTTCCCATAAGAATAACACAGGAAAAAGTTTTTTTTCTTTTGATTTACATAACTAATGAACGTAATATCGTATTGCAATACCCATTCATTATTTTTGCAGAGAATTTAACGTTCTACAAAAAAGGTCTGAAGTCAATTTTTGATAAATCAACTCAGCCAAAAGTTATTCAATATTAAAGTTTAACTTACCCTCAATTCAGCTGTTTTTTTTTTATAATAATTCTCTCAAATTTATAAGTTTACGGATTTCGAAATAAACGAAAAGTATTTCTAAGTTCTCAGATTAAAAAAAATTACAACTATTAGCTTTCGTTCTGAAATATTGCTGTAATTTTATTGAAAAAATATTTTTATATAATTTGCGCTTGAAAATAGCTGAAATTTTATGTGTTTTGAAAAGTTACCAGTGTTTGTAAGTTTTTATTGCTTATAACAATTTAGAAATATATTACTTTTATTAAATTTGATTTTTTTTTATATAAAAATATTTTTTAAACATTTGCATTAAATTGATCTTGCTGTAGAGTTGTCTTATTATAATCAGGATATCTCAACCGATGTTTACGAACTAGTTGTGAGGCAGTTGTTGTATTCTTCAATCAAAGCGACCCCTCGTTCAGATACGTCATTTGTCACTTTTAAGGTATTAAAGTGTTCGAAACATTCCTTATATATAAATCATTATTTAACTAATGTTTAAAAAAATGATCTCAATTGAACGATTGATGTTAATTTTCAACCAGAATTTACAAATGTCGGGTTAACTGTCAATGATAATTCGTTTTAAGTACCCTGTCCACATTTACTATAAAGCAGGAAATAAAAATTAATAGTTTTCAGAAGTTTAATTTATATTTTGTAAAATAATTTGGTTTCAATTTTTCTAAAAACATAATATTCTGCCAAATCAGTCTATAAAACAGCTGAATTGAGGGTAAGTTAAACTTTAATATTGAATAACTTTTGACTGAGTTGATTTATCAAAAATTGACTTCAGACCTTTTTTGTAGAACGTTAAATTCTCTACAAAAATAATGAATGGGTATTGCTATACGATATATCGTTCATTAGTTATGTAAATCAAAAGAAAAAAAAAACCTTTTTCCTGTGTTATTCTTACGGGAAATCGAAAAGTGCGATGCGGACAACCTAAATATTATTATTAAGGGCTCATATTTTTTTGTTTAAACGCCCTAGTGTGAAAGGAGAGGCACTTTACGTTGCACAAACTCAAAACATGAAATTAATAACGAATTCATTATAAAGTCATTGCTGCAATTTGCAACTTAATCAGCAAATCATCAGATACCTAAAAACAGTTATTAAAAATTACAAAACCCGAGTTTGTTATTTATTTATAACTGTTATTGCCACCTGGTTGGCCTCTTAGAAATAAATTTAATAGCTGCGCTACAAATAATGAGTTCTGTTTCTGGTTTGTACCTCACTGATCGAGTACGGAGCATGCCGACACTATAAAGGACCTACCTGGCTGTCAACATTAACAATTAAGAAGAAAATTTTGAACTGAAGAAACAGGAACGATTTTAAAATTTGACGCACCGCACCGATTTGTTTTTTCACACACAATTTGCTTGATACCGCTGTCGATAAAGCATTGTGATTTACGCTTTAATTTTTTTCCTGTGACTATCTTCCGCATATATCGGCTTTAGCCGTTCATAGCTAGAGAAAAATATCCAGACACCGCTCATCTTGCCTGAGACGCCCCTGCTCCGTACGAGGCGCTGAGTTGCAGGTCAGTCCACACTTTTATTTGGGGTTCTCGTTTTTTTATTTATTTATAGGCAAGACCACCAACCGCTCGTACGCTTTCCGTAATTTATACCGCAGATCCTGGTGGGGCCTATTTACACGGTCCCACCAGCCCCTTCACCACCTATGCTTTTCCTTAAGTTTCCAAATAACAAATAAATGAATCTAACCTGGTATTACGTTATCAAGGAAGCATCCAACTACTCCCCCTACAAGTATAGATGTCGACAGCAAGACTTGTAACACGGCATCCAAGGGTCCTACTCCGGTATCTATGACGCCACTGTGGGCAGACATCCATCTTGTCAATACTAACGGGAAGAAAAGGCTGAATCCTATGATGTACAGGTTACGAGAACTATGTAGGTCCACGTAATGAAGAGCTGATAAACCTAGAAGAAAACGATGGCTTGCTGATAAGGATCTTTTTAAAGTTGTTTGGCTAGCTACCAGCTTCCAGTACTTAGCATGTCCACTATCTTAGATCACATCGTAATTTAACATCAGTTGTCAAAAGTATAAAAAAGCGTCTAATTATAATCACACTTATGCCAACAAACTACATTCCTTGTTTGGATTTAGGTATGTTAGCTACTACTTCCCTAATGGAATATAAGAAGCCTACGTAAGGAATTTGGCATTTTCTAGATATTCTGTAACAAGTCCATTGATTAAAATTTTCTGTTTAAAGTTTATTGCAAACAAAAGATGTTTCCTAGCATTGGTTAACTGAAGAAAAAATTAAAATCTCAAGATGAGTACAGCTATTCTAATATCCATAGTCAGTTTTACCGATTTATCTTAATAAAAACTTACCAAAAGCAGAGATCATTCCAAACATAACACAGAACAGACCGCCGACAACTGGTTGTGGGATAATGATAAAGACTGCTCCAAGCTTGCCAATTAGTCCTTGTAGAACCATTAGAGCTGCAGCCCACTGCACTACGCGACGTGAACCAATCTATATTATTATACATAACTTCTATTTAATCTTTGCCTTTAATGTATGTTGTATTAGTGGTGGTATCAAATGGTATTCTTTCGAGTAAGTTATACTTCTTTTTTTAGCCTTATCCCTTCTAGGTAGGGTTGTCACGACATGTTATCCTTTTCCACTCTCGTCTGTCCGATATTATCTCAGTATACAACCTTTTATACACATATCATTCTTCATACAACTCATCCAAACCTTTTTCGACCTTCCTTTACTCCTATATCCATCAATCTCTATACTAAAACTTCTCTAGTTACATTGATTTACATTTATTTTCTAAATATGCTCATACCATGCTAACCTATTACTCCTCAACTCCTTTGTCATTGATGCTATTTTTACATTTTCTCTGATATACTCATTACCACATGTAATCTTTTCGCATCCATCTCTTTCGTAGTCCACCAGTCGGATCCATTTAATTATACTGGTCTCATTATAGTTTTATACACCATTCCTTTGGGTTACTATAATGTTCATTATTTTAGTCTAAATAAAAAAAACTTACTGATTTGAAGGAACGTTCTATGGTCAAAGACGAGTGTCTAGAACGGTCATTATTGATTAAAAGGTATTGGTGTAAGATGGAAAGATGATCTCACTTAATGTTGCTACAGGATAGCTTTAAATAGTGGTATACGATTACAGATAGGAGTTATGGCGATGTGAATAATTATGTTCGTTACAATAATAACGTAAATATGAGTAAATGATGAGATACAGCCAAGAAAATATTTGTCATTTGATAGAGTTAGCATCTGCGACAATGCTCTGTTAATGATTGACTTCGAATTATAATTAATAAGGTTTACTAATTAGCATTAATAAAACCCGTCAATATTGGAAGGACAATCACCGATAACTTCGTTGTTGTGAGTGTTATGGTGAAAGTTTTTCAGTGTATGTTACTAAGGCGTGATAAGAGTGGGAATACGGTCACAAAACGATATGCAAATAATTACTTTTGTGACACCGATAGCGCCGACGTTCTCTCCAAAGGTATTGGTTCCATTACCAGAGCCCCATAATCCAGCGAGCACGGTGCCTAGACCCTCCGTACCAAGGCCGCGATTGATGGCATGTAATGGAGGAGGTGGGGCCGCTGTAAATATAAGTGGTAACTTTTTTGTATCTAATAACTATAGAGCTATGTTTCGTAACGCAAAAATTAAGGTGGGTGAAGCCATTACTGGTTTCAGCACGAATGGGTCGGCTCGTCCGGGGTAGTACCACCCCTTTCACTGAAAACCGATGTGAAATAACAGTGCTTGCATTGTAGTGTTTCGTTCGGTCATTGAGAGCGCCTGAGTTCCACCTCCCTTGCTCTTTCCTCCCTTCCCTTTCCTCCCCTCCCCCTGTCCCTAATAAAGTCTGGCAACGCACTTACGACTTCCCAGATGTGGTGGTGATGGACGGTGGTGATTACTTAACATCACGTGACCCACCAGTTCGTTTGCCTCCTTTGATATCAAAAATAAATATTAATGCACAGAATTTTCCTTCTTAGTTTTCAGAATTCTGAGTAATATGTTAACAAATTTAACCAATTGAAATAAAATGTTTGAAAACGTATTTGTAATTCTGTTGTCTGTCGATCGTCACGATGACCAAAAATAATGTGAGTAAGCAAGAAAAAAAAACTAGGTCAATAACCTGTAACAACTCTCAAAGAGATTTATTAAATTTTACAGCGCGCTATATCGTTATAAATCAAGCGAGTGGGAGAGGATAATGATAATTTATAATCGCTGGGTGTTTTGTAAAATTTTAATAGCATTTAACTAAATCCGTAAAAAGATTACCAATATCAAATCTTAAGGAAATTAATCAACTAAATCAAATTATGCACCAATACTCTATAAAAGATGTAATAATACTAGGAAGAATTGCTTGACAATTCTTAACTACTATTATTGTATTTGTCCAAATAATAATTTACATTTTATAACTACAAGTTCCAATTCTTTATAGTCTATAACAATTCAATTTCATTTAGTTGACCTGTGCGATTTGTTATTATTAATTTATATAAAATTACATTGTCTGTTATTTCTTCGAAATTTTCGAAAAGGTTGAATTGATTTTGACAAAACTTTATCGAGAGATAGAAAACGGTTCAGAGTATTACAAAGAGTAACATTTTGAGGGTTAAAGTAATGAAAAACTTAAAAAAGTGTACCTACAATATATCTGAATAATGTATACTCAGCCCCTATGAAAAAGCATAACTATTTTCCTTATACTCCGCGAAAATAAAGGTCTAATAAAGGATGAAGAAAATCAGCTATCATAGGTACAAGCAAAAACATCATCAAATAGCAAATCTATATACTTAAGATATTTGATATGACACTAACCACACATTCTAGCTGTAGTGGGGTAGTAGCTGATTGATTCCACTGTACAAGCAAGAACGCCGGCCAACATTCCCAAAACTCCAGCCACGCTCACCGTTGGGGCACCCCACTGACCTGTAGATAAACATCTTTCAATTGTTCATACCAAAACATCATGACTTAATGCAACATAACATAAGGTTTAGATTAAAATATCACGATGTCAAATAAGTTAAGAAAGAATATCCGATGCTGGATCGTGTTCACCTGCCAGTTGCAATTTTTTTTTCGAAATGAAAGTAATGTTTACCTACAGAGGTCTTTACAGCTTCACCAAACTACCGAGGCGAACGTTGAAGGCACTCAGCCGATTTGGGATGCTTGGGCGACTAACTCAAGGGTGCACGACACACCTCGGCTTCAGCTGTCGCCTGTTTTGTGCAAAAATCGCGACCTATCTGTGCTAACCTAAGCTAAGCTATCTAGATGTATGTATATGAATTATTGAAACATACATGTGTATCAAGTATGCGTGCCTCGATAATTCCTATATGTATTTTGTGTCGGAAAAATTCCTCTAATCTATATAGCATAGGATGGGAACCTGCCAGTTGCTTATTTAATCTTTGAGTACTTCTAAATTATACGCCAGCGGAAAGACAGGTACCAGGAGTGTACATATTCTTAATCGTAAGAATGACAGATGAAGGAGCAAATCGTTTTGTGCAAATTACAGTCGTATGCACAAGATAAAAGTGAAGATTAAAGGCCTCGGGCAAATCGTTTTGTGCGAATTACAGTAGTATTCACAAGGCAAAGGTGAAGACTAAAGGCGTCTAGTAGTCTTTAAGAGCTTGAGGGAGAACGGAATTAGATCATAAAATAAGACCTGAATATACCTGGATAAGGCACTCTGAACCAAGGCGCATCGTCAATAATTTTAAGCTTTAGATCTGTACGAGCCGGATTGTCAGGCGGAAGAACACCCGTAATGGTTAGTATACCGCATACTGTCCACATTATCATTATTGTCAGCAGCACCTAAAAATAAAATAATTTATTTAGTCCCTATCTCTTACCAGTTCCAAAAGCAGTGGGTACCTTCTCATATTGGAGTAGAAGGAAATTAAATGGTAGATAGACTAGCAAAAGAAGCTATAGAAGATGGAATTTCATGATTGATTGCCAATGTACTATGATGTTATAAATGAATTCAAAAGAAATGCAGCCAATATATGGTCCAAATATTTTATTGAAAGGTCGTTAACAAAAGGTATTTGGTATAAGACTGTCCAACCATATTTGGGATCCCATGGTTCCAAGACTCCAAAATGAAAAGAAGCATGATCGTCTTAGCTTTGAGGATTCGTTCTGGGCATATTCCATTGAATAAGTTTAACTTTTTAATGAAAACAAGGGAAAACAGTAACAGCGAAGCTTGCCATCAAGAAGAAGATATCTATCATATTCTAATGGAATGTGTCAAGAATGAATCTCAAAGAAGACAGATATTTAGGACTACTTATAATATAGGTGTTTGTAATGAAATATTATCACGCCCAGCATCGAAAGAAGCCAAGTTAATCTATAACATGGTGGATGTCGGTATAAGGGCAAGAAAGTGATTGTAATACTCCGTTTTACAATTTAGCTTTTTTGTTAGTAGTTAGTAAGATATATACTTGTAAGTTTTTTTGTAATTGGTGATTGTATTTAGTATGAATGAGGGTGGCGTGTCCTCTTTGAACAAACCCTCAATAAAAAAAAGTATCTCAAGATTTTAAAAAGTAAAGTATATATAAATAGGGCAAGATTTCATGAGAGACTGGGAATAAAGTATGGCAATTATTTTATGATATCGAGTCATAAGATTAATCTTATTGAAACAGATAATTCGTACAAATTTTAATATTTTACGGAGATAAAAGCAAAAGAATTCACCTAACGAGTTTTTATTAAAAAAAAAAATAAGAACAAAATCATATAAATTTAAAATAGTAATAAACAATATGTTTAATTTATTTGTAGTAAGATTTTACTTATTTTCATAAAAATGCTTGTGACAAAATTTTAAGATATTATAGAACACAATAAAACATAGTATTCTCTTTAAAATAAATAAACTTATCAGGAAATGGGAGAAAATGGGACTACACTAAATTGCGGTCAGCACTTTATCTAACTTTAACATCCAACGTTCCTGTTTTATTCTCTGGACTCAAATATCCTATCTCATCGTTTCCAATTTCAGGGCAACTAACTCTTCTCTTGTTCTTACTATATGTTGATTAGTTATCTTAATAGTATTATATAATAGCGTAATTAGTCACCGGAAATAGCTTGAAAAGTGGAAACCAAATAAGCGTACAGCCACTACCCTTCTTGTAACCGAACGTAGGCACACAGACGTTGGTCATGCACTGTGAGAAAATAGTCAGCAGTATAAATGTCCTGGAACAAAAAAAAAATAAGAAAGGGGTATTTTTTAAAGGAATACATCATATGACCATGGTACTAGTACCATTAAAAAAGCAGGAATACCACTAGAGTTCAAAAACTCGGGAGACAAGTTTAAGTGACGTCTGCTATGATTTATTACTTACTAGCGGGCCCGGCAGTTGTTTCACTCTGATATAAAAAAACCGACACAAATTATACATCAAAATCTTCCTCGTGAATCACTTTATCCATTGCAGAAAATGACATGAAAATCCTTCCAGTAGTTTTTAAGTTTATCGCGAACAGACAAACAGACGGACGCGGTAGGGAACATCATTTTATACTATTATTTTTTTATATGTACAAAATATGTGGCATTTACAACCGTAACCAGCAAAACCGGGGGAGTCACAAGTGTGTTGGCATCCTACATACAGGGATGGGGCCCCATCTCCTCGTTATACGGGCGAGGCTGACGAGGGGAGGATACTGGTCGTGTACCCAGTAGTCTTTCTATAGTAGGACGAAGCCTGGCATTCACTCGACAGGTTGCCGCAGGGGCCGTTTTTCAGGCTGACAGCTGGTTCGATCCCTGGCTGCCCCTACAATGCGGCGAACGGTACACTGTGGGTTTTTAGTCCGTGCGAGTCGAACATAACCCACTCTCTCCCCCGGGAGGATGGCGTATACACAATGGATTACCCCACGGAAATAAAAAAATCCTGCGTATGGGCCGGGGAGTGGAAGGGGAGGTGGTCCTACGGCGCTCTCACTGACCGAACGATACGTAACAATGTACTGTTACTTTTTTTTTTTTTTTATTGTAGCTCAGCAAAGTGACTGCACTGTGCCTGATGGTGAGCACAGTACAATCCAAAAACAATGGCGAACACCGAGAGACATGCCATCCCTCGGGTCGCTTTTCTGTGAAAGGGTGCTTCTACGACCTATAATTATACAACTTATGCAGTTTAGTTTCTGAAAAGTCGCTCAACAACTTCAAATCTCCGCCATCTGCTCGAAAAACAACCTAGTTTTTGAGAAGTAACGGCAAGAAACTCGGTTTCATTTATATTTTTAATACTCGTATGTAATATGTCGTGGTTGACGTTGAGGGTGGTAGTTATAAGGGTATGGCGTTTTTTTTCCTCGAACTGTCTACGCTATTGACCTAGCAAGGTCTTAACAGCTTCACCGAACTACTGAGTATAACATCAATTATAGATCTATCATAGATCGTTCTTGTTAGATAACCGATGAGTCTCTAGACTATTCAAGTATCCTATACATATAATAGAAATGTAAATTTAACGTCTCTGTACTTTTACATTTTTGTAAAAAAACTTTGTTGCAGGTGTCTAGTAATAAAATACATATCAATCATTTTTTACAATGTTTATCTGTCTGTTTGAAAACCCATCACTGCTAAAGTACTGAGTTCGGGATAAAATCAAGAAAATCATAAAACATATCCATGAGTAACATTTAATCTTGGTTTCATTAAAATCGGTTCACTCTATCAAAAGTTATTATCATTTTAATGACATTGCAATTTATGTACGAGAGAAAAGTAGATAAGTAAATGGACTATCACATTCATATGATTTTATTAGTTACTGTCTTTTTACAGTAGCTTCCACGCGGACGGAGTCGCGGGCACAGGTAATAAACATATAGTTATTTCGTTGTCTTGGTAGGCATATCGTTTAAAATTTAACAAATCCATTATCCAATGTAAACATCAATATCCAAACACATCACCCGTCACATTATGCCCACTTATATATATGGTGGGATCACGAGTTTGTAATCATTTTAGCGTCGATTGACAGACACGCACTCAATGGGAGTGAACAAGTTGAAAAAATGCTTATAGTGAATTTGTTATTTACATTCCTAAGTACTAATGTCTTAGTATTTACATAAAGCATGTTATATATAACTAGCCTCTGCCCGCGACTTCGTTCGCGTGGAATAAATACAATAACACCAACACTAACACGCAGCAGTTCTTAAAAGGAAAAAACATCCCGATTTTGAAATATTTTTCATCTGTGCTCCGCTCCTATTGATCTTAGCGTGATGATATATAGCCTATAACCATTCTCGATGAATTAGCTATATAACATTGAAAGCCTTATTCAAATCGGACCAGTAGTTTCTGAGATTACCCCCTACAACGCCACAACATCACAACGTCACAAACTCACAAACTCACAAACTTTACCTCTTTATAATATTAGTATAGACTAACGCGCCCAGGGGACGTTTAACAAAGAGAACCTAAGTTAAAATCAAATCAAATCAAAAAATATTCTTTATTCAATTTAGGCCCTGAAAAGGCAGTTATGAACGTCAAAACTACCATCGATTTGGATTACAAAGCAATCATCGAGAAGAACCGGCAAGAAACTCGATCTGGTTTACCTTTTCATAATACATTTTTTTAAATATAATTACAATCGGGATCAGCCTGTGCATATCCAGTACCGGGTGACTTTCGTCATTATGGCCGGCATGACAACGGCGACCGACGATGGATGATCTGTCTCTCGGTGGTTGCCGATGTTTTTGGATTGTACTATGTTTAACATCAGGCATAGTGCAGTCACTATGTCGTACTTCGATAAAAAAAAAAACAACAACATAGCAAACATATAACTGCATTCGTTTTTGGTGGATGCACAGAGAGAGGCACAAGTTAAAGTTTGTTGTAAGACTTTCAAAAATAAAAACACAAACGTAATAAAACTAGTTGCAAAGACCGGTACTGATTAAGTTGTAAGGGGCGACCCGAAGTTAATAACCTTCGATAATAGAGAGGACAATAGACCCTTTTGTTTTGTTCATGCTGTTCCCACGTTCACTTTCAAGTGAAATTGAAGTCACTCGATGCTCATTAATACTATGCTTAAACATAGATGCGTAGAGGATTGCGTATAAGTTTTGTATTTTTCTAGATAATTAAGTCAAATAATAAAAACCTATTTTTTAAATTAATTTCGAGCGAGAACCGAGTGCAAATTATCTTCCATACATATTGCTACTGTCTATACTTTCAGCCTGTATATATACCTTTTGGACGAATTGTTTTCAGTAAAACTCAACCGAAATATAAGCTCAACAAAACATAACATAAGCACACGTCGGTTCATAAATCATTGGCACAAATTCAAACAGCAAATTTCATATTTCAGTAACCTCGAATCTTTCATTTTTTAAATCTTTAGTTAGAATTTCACAGTCACTCGTTTTAACGCCATTGTTTCAAAGAACAGCTTAATTGAAACGCAATAAAGAAAATGCGGTGGCCACGTTGGTTTTATTCGGAACAAAGCGTACTATAAATAATTTAATGGGAAGCTTGAACTGTGGCATTTTAATATTTGCATCCACTATCTGGCAGTCCTAATTAAATGAAACGTGTAATAACTTCACTGTTATAAGTCTACCGAGGGCAATACACAAATGTAAATACGAATTCTTCAATATGGATCTCTATAATTTTCGAAGCAATTAAAAGTTTAGTTTGTTTTTATATCTACATTAGCCCTAGTTGAAACGGTTAAAAAAAGTCACTTTACACAATAATAAAAAAACAATATAAGTAGAGGTAATCTCTTTTTTACTTTCAATTCAATCAATCTCCTAGATGAATTGAACTCATATCGAGTATGTAGGAATATTACAAGTTTATTTTAATCACTTTATTTTATTTTAATAATAAGGTGGATGCACTTGTGTTAGAATTTTCTAGGGGGTTTTCATGGCATCTCAAAATTCATGCTCCGTGGTAATTGTATAAAATGTCAACCATATAACATGTAAAATATACATTTAGTTTACGAAATTGACAAATGATCATTTTGTAATCCACGCTGGTGGAGCCGTGGACAGAGTAATTTATTTAGATTGCATTGAATATAGTTTCAATTTACACAGATTGAGGCAAATTAGTGCTAATAAGAACAATCAGCGAATCAGAGAACGTTGACATTTATTAGCATTAACAATTACTAAAATTAGTATTCAAATCTTCGTTTGCAGTTAGTAAATTATATATAAAACATACGCTGTGCTTGTTGGTATCCTATCGTACCGATGCAGATGTAATCAATAACCGCACTTGTTGCACGGGCAGGGTAGTGACCCGGTTGCCAAGACAACCGCTCCTCCCCCGAACCACCGATGTTTTACTACCCCCCCCGACAAAACCTTCGCAATATCACACACATTTAGTAACATCGTCAAGATGTTTCCTTTGATTTATCTCTTTATAACGATCTGAATGTATATCTATACCTCTATACTAATATTTTTTTATTTATTGGGTAACAAGGAAATCCTCTAACAGAAGAAAGAGACCTTATCTAGGTTCACATTATTGTAAAAAAAAAAACATAACTAGACTTATTACTATGTTACAATAATAAAGAAGATAAAAATGAAATGATTATTAAAACATGTATGTATGTACATATGTATGGGTATTCTTATTAATAATAATAATAATTAATAATTAATTATCTCTATACTAATATTATAAAAAGATAGTTTGTGAGTTGTGACGATGTAGGGGGTAATCTCTGTATCTACTGAACTTTGAAAATTCTTGTACCAATAGAGAGCCACGTTATATTATATTAATTCGAAAAATGAAAATACTGTTTTGTGGTAGACGAGTTTGAAAAGTAATGCGGAGAAAGTTTTTTTACGACCTCTGTCTTAACTATAAGAGATATCTAGAGAAAAAAAAATTCTAGAGATTGGTAGTACCTACAAAAGTCGACGACCACATATGTCTAACATCAAGGTTTTTTAATATAACGGCGAGACAACATCCGCCGTGTGTGCTAGTAGTATTATATTTTGCACAAAATTCCAAAGCATATTACAGATTTGCCGGATTGTAAGTTTAAGCGCCATGTCAAGCGGGTTTTGGCGTCAAAAATTGTAGCGTGGAATAATATGTGAACGATCTTTATGTCTATTTCTTGCTGGTTTTTCTCGAAGACTGGCTTGTTTATCCGAACCAGTGGTAGTTTTTACTCTTATAAGCGATTTCTTAGGGCCTACATTGAATAAAGTATTTTTGATTTTATATCTATTGGTGATTTGTTCGTGTTGTTTTAACTGAAAAGGTCAGTTGAAAGTCGTCAAAAATGAAAGCATCGTGAATGTTTTCTTATTATAATTTTCCATTGTTATTTTTTTTGCATAATCTGTGAAAAACTATTATTTATGTCCTTACGTCTTAATCTAAAAATAACTAAGCCTTTAAATTTAAACCGTTCTTTTTTTCACTGAAAACAACTTTACATACTTCACGGTATGGTTTTCCTATTTTAAATTATTGAGCCACGTCATACATCAGTTATGTAATTGAGTTTGCAAGAAATTCAAACTTACTTCGACTATCAAAGTTCTTTTGCCCACTGGCATTGAATCCATCTTATAGCTAAACAACTCTGTACTATATAATATTGCCTTCATTGATTTCCTTTATTGAAACCATATGAATCTAATTCTATCCATGAGAAATAAATTAAGTTAATTGAATTCAGCTTCACTATCGCTAGATCACGAACCTCTAAAGTAAAAAATAACTGTAATATAAATTGTATATAAAGCAATAAACTTAATTTAACCAAAACTTATTCGAAAAGTTGGACAATTTAAACAAACAAATAAATTCTCCTTCTTATTTAGAATGTCAAAATAATCTAGATTATATATTGTTTTTTATAACATTATTTCATAAAGCGTATTAGTATACATACAGAATCCATCTATATTATAGATATACATTTTATGAAAAAGTATTGTAAAAAAATAAATATTATTTGAATAATTTTCACATTCTAAATGCGAATGGGGCATTTGTTTATTTGTTTAAATTGTCAAACTTTTCGAATAAATTTTGGTTAGTGAGTTTATGTTTTGGAATTAGGACCTAACTATTTCCATGACAAAATAATAATGAAAATCGCATATTAATAATCTATATAGCTGCTAAAAAAAAAACACATCGAAAATTATCAAAGTATTCTGTTAAATCCGTTAAACTCACTATAATCTACAATTAATGTTATGGTTAGTGTAAACAAAAATGGTATTTATAAATTGTTCGAAAGTTCTAGACGTTTATGGACTTCACACTCAGTTCTATATAACACGTTTTCTCAAGGAGTTTTCGGAGCGCATTGTTAGCTACCAAAAAACGACTTTACTGACAAATAAATGATTTTCCATTATATTATCAAGGCTACATAATATACTGTGTAAACTGTTTACAACACCTTATAATGGAAAACTTCCTATAACATAGGAATGTGTTACATTTGGTTTGTTTACTTTAAAACTTTGAAGAAATACACTCATCATTTGCACGTCATTAAATGTTTACAATAAGTATTATCAGGTATTATTGATGTTATCGATTTACAAAAGACTCGATTTTTTTTTAATGCTGAAATTTTTAATAAAGTCATGTGAAGGTCGTAATCATGCTGACTAGCTTCGGTAATTCTAAAGTGTTAAGAACACGGGTAAAGTGCCAATACACTTTGATTGCGGTGTCTCTATAACATTTTGGTATAATTTACTGCACGTACCATTCACTTAAGCTCGTGGCGATCGACGGTTTGACCGGTTGAATAGTAATCTGATATCCACAGATTCGAACTCCGGTAAGTACCAACGAATTTTTCGGAATTAACGTATATTCACTAATTTAAATTCGGCTGACGGTGGAGAGAACATTATGAGGAAACCTGAACCTGAGAAATGTTCTTGTAGTATTAACGTATAATGGGGGAATATACAACTGTGGATTGCTCTGAGTTTACAATCGCCAATACGCCGTGTGCTGGCGTGGTGGTTATGCCCATACCTTTTTTTGGGAAGAGGCTGATGATAATGATGATGATGACCACCTCCCTATCTAATCAACCGTAAACCAATTTGAGGCTCTTAATATAACTTGATAGAAAGTTATTTCTATACTTGCAATAGGAAAAAGAGAAAGCGATGGCGGAAACTCCTAATGACAAAAACAATGTGGGGTCGCAAGTTTCGTCATTAGATATATCATCTTGCTTTACTCCACGGGCTAAACTGTACATTTTAACAGTAATAACTCTAAATCGGAAAAACGTAAAGTGTATCTGGTAACAATCTACTCACCCAGCGGCTATGCCCCACTGTCCTGACGCTGCCTCGGCTGCATGATCGAACAGCGTCAGTCCGACAAGTGCAACCGTTGGCGCTATTGTTAACGGAGACACAAATCGCAACAAAGATCCTATCACACCGAAGTATCCTGAAAAAAATAATCTTTCTGTTTCTCTAGCAATCACTAACGTTGCGATTATGGGGAAATACCCAAACTTTTAGTAATATTTCAATATTAACTTTTAAAGTAAAAGTTTGTGATAAATTTTTAAAAACTATTCAACGGATTGAGATGAAACTTTACAGTAATACTAGCACGCCCGGCAGGTGTCGTCTTGCCTTTAAAGTATAAAAAAAAACTGAAATCAGATGACAGCGCCACTTATTGCGTCAAATTATGAATCTAAACTATTCTTCAAATCAACTGAATACACCCAAGAATACTATCAAAATATGTCCAGCTATTTAGGTGTAGTACAGTCACATATACACGGACAGAAAAATGATATACACATGCATGCACGCTCTTATCCATCAGAAAAACATAAGCTTTATACTAATTTATGAAGCTATTATATAAGTTCGCCAAAATATTTTATGTTTAATATGTTTAGTTAGTTTGGATAATGTTATAATGAATACATCTCGATGTTTTTCTTCAGCAAAAGCTCCTAAAGGTCATTCAAACGCTCATCATCCCATCAAACTAATATTTAACCGATTATATTATAGCTTGCTTTATGGAAAATGCAAAATTAGGTGGCTGTTTTTGCCATATATTTATTTGATATTTTTTATAGGAATTACTTGTTCTAGTAGGTGAGTTTATATACTTTATATAAGTGAGTATATTATTACATAGGTGAGAAGATAGAGATAGAGAATTGTTATATGGGTTAGTAGAGGGAGAGTATTATTGTATTATAATACTCTCCCTGTATTATTCTTATGCAAAATTTGATAGTCATTAACTTTTTTAGTTTGTTCTCAAAACAAACACGTAATTTATGATATGTTTGCAATTTCAAGTCGCCGCCTGGCAACAAGCTCAAGGGTGCCAAAGCGCTTCGCAAAGTGCAAGCTAGGCTTGGGATGTTACCTTGCGTGCAATACCACGCAATTCGTACATATAAGTAGTCGCGAGATACACATATATACCGACATGAGAGCTTCACGAATTCAAACGAGTATTTCCTATCTGATAATCAGGCTAATTTAAACTAACCCAATCCGAAAATAAAGGAAAATCAAAACTCCTCCATCATATGTGTGTTTATATGCACGTATGTGTGTGTGAGCTGTGTTGTGTTATTCAACTAGTGATTGAGATCGTGTTATTAGTATTAATTCTAAGTTGATATTAGTATTGAAGAATCTTACCTAAAAAAACCTGGAATAAGGCAGATACCGCGATAGCTCCTGAAAGCTCTCGCATCCTACTCGTCCATACAAGGCGCCTCTCATCATCACTCATCGCTGCCAGTGCTTCTGGCGCTGGACATCGCCACTCTGGCAGTCCGAGAATAGCCAGCGTTGGCACGAGAAACGATATCGTACCGCCCTGGACTATTGGTAATCGGCAGCCAAATGTAGCTTGGAACCAAGTGACCAATCCTGTACGGTTTAATTTTTTTAATCGGTGTTATTGCAAAAAAGTTAACCCTTAAATGCATGATTTTTTGTTATGAACTTTAGAACATTAATTTTTACAATAATGTAGTCATACGTTACGTAAAAAGTAAATAAAACTTGTATATAGACTTGTGGCAATAAAATGCGTTTATTACTAAAGCTCTTGTAGACGTAAACAATTGGTCATATATTTGCGTTATTTATTAGCATAGGAATTCTCATATTGTTTTATAATGAAATACAGAAAAGCCACAGCAATTTTTCTATGGTTAGTAACGTGCTTTCCCAAACGCAAACACTCAGGTTCTGAATAAAACTTAATGCAACTGGAATGTAGACAATTGACAAATATATGCGTTTAAAAGTTAAATACCTGTTGGATACTTGTTTTAAAAAGGTTACGTTTTGTATGCACCGCGCTTGCTGAATGTTTGCCATCTTGCTCTCTTGTCTCGCTTTGGTTAGGTTAGGTTAGACTTGCGAAAAAAGGATAACGAGAACGTGCCTCGGGCGAACGCGGTGCATTTAGTACGAAACCTTTTTAAAGCAAATATTTAATACGTATTTAACTTTTTTGTAATAACATCGTTTATGTCTATTAAGTACTTTAGTATTTATATTACAAATAGCAAATTAGACTGAATTACAATTGTAAAATTAATAACAATAAAATACATCTGGCGCTATCTAATGACGAATTTTAGTTAAAAAACATTATAAAAATATTCATGGAATAAACTAAGGTGTTCCGGTTTACATTATAACTGTTTCAGAGGTATACAAGTTTATAAATGTCACATACACCGACATACTCTTCTATATACATATATATAAACTGCTTTATCAAGTTTTTAGTACAGATCTTTAATTTAGGCGCGTCATACATCAGGGGGTGTAACTCAGTGGTAGAGTGTCTGCTTCGCATGCTGAAAGTCCTGGGTTCAAATCCCAGCACCTCCACAAATTCTGTTTTGGTTTTAAAACATTTTTAATTAACTATGCTTTTTGATGATTTTTCGTTCTTAGTGGTAAAATAATATAATTTCAATAATGTTTTTTTTTTTTTTTTATCTAAGCACGACATAGTGACTGCACTAGGCCTGATGTTAAGCATAGTACAATCCAAAAACATTGGCAACCACCGAGAGACAGATTATCCATCGCCGGTCGCCGCTGTCATGCCGGCCATAATGACGAAAGTCACCCGGTACTGGATATGCACAGGCTGATCCCGAAACGCGACGCGCAGATGCGAGTCACTATGACGGGCTTTTTCGCCATATGCATGGTGGTTGCGACCCAGTCGGGCTGTAAAACCCTACCACCCCGCTTTCGCCATTGCCTCGTTCGTTATTCAGCAGGGTGCACCGCGTGCAGGTGAGGTTGGCTTGGGTGTCTCAAGTCTTATGATGTTACTCGACACCCCTTACACCCAAATTTTAGAGTAAATATTTAAAAGTAAGTAGCTATAGCCTCAAAATTATACAACCTTGGTGTGTCAAGAGTAGTATGGACTTAAATACACAAAAATGTCTAAAAAGAAAATTCGTTATAATTTCAATTACAGTACTGAAGTGCTTAGCATTGATGGACTGACGTAGTAAGAGACCTAGGTGTAATGATTGACTCTAATTTATCATTTAGTAAACATTTCGATTAATCACAAGCAAAATCAATAGAATTCTCTGCTGTTCTGTTATACGTATAGATATCGTTTCTTGTGTAGTGTTACCACGACCACGCTGAAAGTTCTAGATCATAGCACGATCTGAGATGATATTTTGCTCAATTTGACATGAGTTCTTAGAATGCTACGGTTTAATGGTAAACAAGTTTGTGTTGATGAATAATAACTTTTTGCTGTCAATTGAAATTAATTTGAAGAAGAGAGTCAATAACTTAATCGAAGTGAAATATAATTAATCCGAACTATTTTATTTTCATGTTTCCTTAATAATAATTGTAATTAGAATGTCTGTCTGGAATGGAACGTAATTTGAATTATTTTACATTTTTGGTGATTTCGGCGGCCATTTTATTTTATTTACCGCGCTTGCGTCCAAATAACTCATTAACCATAGTAACGAAAGAGAATATTACGGCTTACGACGGCATTTTAATTAACTTTATTTTGGCAATCAATCTTTCAGATTATGACTGCTATTGTCACGAAATCAATAATATTACAAGCGTCGTACGATCATTTCAATATTAAGCGTCGTGTGAGCCAATATTGTAACAAGATGGTGGATCCTTTGTTAGAACCTTCCAGAGAGTTTTTGTGGCATCTCAGAATTTCATGCTCCGTGGTATTATTTTCCATTCACTTCACTTATTCATAATAAACTAACTATATTACGTAGAACACCACCAAATTTACAAAATATACAGTCAAATAACACAAAATTATGAATAAAATATAAAATCCACTAAAATCCCGCCAAAAATACTACGACGGCTTTAGTGAGCTGTTTTAATTATTTAATACTAAAAACTCTTTATAGATAGGTATTTTTTTTTTGTCTAGACTTATTTTAATGAAAAATTTCAACTCTTAAAGCATTTTTAAAGATAAAAATCAACTCACTGTTTACAATTCAACATTATAATTAATAGTAATTCTGAAGATACAATAGGTATTTGAAATAAGATGTTAGGTCATAAACATTTAATATATAAAGTTATACATATAATATATGATAACATTTTAAAAAGATATTGACTGATCATGAATAGCATGACATTTGATTACCTTTTTTTTATTATATAGTGTAGGTGAGCACTAAGAGGGCAAAAGTTTCAAATAAACTCAAAAACACATGGTTTTTGAAGTGAAAACGTCTCCAATCGCGTTTAGCGGTAATTATTGGCAGGAGATAAATTTATGATTTCGCGTCAGGACATGCTAGTAAGCGTGACCGACGGTATTGCGTTTGCGCGACTTGCGTCAGACTAAACTAGATGCGAGATTGTGCAGTCCATCATATGTTTGATGAATTCACAAACTAAATGTATAATTATTGCTTTAAATGCCAATAGATGGTACAACCAGACTAATGATAATAATTTCAATTTACAAATTATATAATTCACACTATGATTAATTTTAAAAAATTCAAAAGAGAACGCAGTTATTCCATTGTTTTAAATTTTTATATACTCTTTCATTTCAATATGGAAATAGACAACACATATGACATATTGATACTGGCAAATGTTTATGTGACGCGGATGTATAAAAAAAACATACCCGTAACAAATATCATGGTAGAAATGATATTGGATCTCTCGGGATCAGTTTCTTGCATGCACAACGCTGGGCACAGGATAAATGGGATTGCTACTATGGCTCCAATCATGGTTAGGTAATGCTGCCAACAAA
Source organism: Antheraea mylitta (assembly GCA_014332785.1). NCBI lineage: Eukaryota > Metazoa > Arthropoda > Insecta > Lepidoptera > Saturniidae > Antheraea > Antheraea mylitta. The sequence continues at coordinate 566,272 of JACEII010000080.1, read as the reverse complement.
AAGTTCTTTTTATATATTTATTTATTTTATTTTTGGCAACCAATCTTCTAAGAGTATTACTCCCATTGGCGTATAGGTAGGTTATATATATCAGAACCTTCTTACTATCATTTCCATGAAATAACGTTATCAAACCACGATGGAATTGAAACTTTTTTTTCGGATCGTAAACATTTAACTCAATATTTTCGAAAAATATTTGATTTAGTTTATTAAAATCGTATTTTAAAGCATAACTTGTTTGTTAATTATAAAATGGGAATGATAATGAAATATATACACAATATCCAACTATACATTTGAATTGTAATATGCGTCTTAGAATACAGAATACTTAATAAATACAATCATTCGGATGATACAAGGTAGTAGGTGGTAGAGCCAAGCTGAAGCTATCACCGGTTTCAGCATGAATGGGATGGCTCGACCTGTGTAGTACCACCCGACACACAGAAAACCGACGTGAAGTAACACTGCTTGCATTGTTGCGTTTCGTTCGGTCAGTGAAAGCGCCGGAGACGCAACTACCCTCCCCCCTCGCAACACAGGCTGGCAACGCACTTGCGACTCCCTTGGTGTTGCAAGTGTCTATGGACGGTGGTGATCACTTAACATCAGGTGACCCATCTGTTCGTTTGCCTCCTATGATATAAAAAAAACATTACCACCTTTCACTTTACTCCTACTCCGATGAACTAAAAAAAATAAGGCGATGGAAAAAAGTTCCACTTTAATAAAAATAATAACAAATATTAATTTACCTGTAAAGCCATAAAAATGCATAGGTACCAGGGTGGACAGTCATCGATTCCATAATTAACGATACCCTTTCGACCTTCCGCGTCTTGCTGCTCGCCTGGTACATTTTCTGTGTGCTAATAAAAAAATTAAATAAATCATATATAAAAGAAAAATATTCGTGTAAACTTGTTACTGTAGTTGCATTTTTTTTTTTCAAAATCTAAATCAAAAATATTTTATTCAGTTTGGGCCCTAATAAGGCACTTATGAACGTCAAAAACTACCACCGGTTCGGAAACAACCCAGCCATCGAGAAGAACTGGCAAGAAACTCGATTTGGTTTATCTTAAAAAAAAAAAATTTTAGACTATATTACATACATGACAGAAACGTTTTTAATGGATGCACAGAGATGAGTTAATTCCAGACATCACTATCGTTCACATACTAATCTACTCTTATAATAGCCTTTTGAGACCAAAACCCGCTTGACATGGCGCTTAAATTTACAATCCGGCAAATCGGTAATATCCTTTGGAACTTTATTATAGAACCGTACACGTTTTCTATTTTTTTACTTGAAATAAATACGGAAATAATCCATTAGCGAATTAACTTTATTTGTTCAGTCGAGATTATTGTACATATGACACATGAAACGTTGCAGTAAGACGACATACATCATGTTTCAGGATATAATTATAGTAGAGGGCTCAGGGGATGTTTTTAAGCCCTGATAATAAAAAAAACATGAAAAATTATATACTTAAAACTCCTTGATGACATATTCTATCTATTGGTGAAAACCGCATGAAAATCCGTTTAGTAGTTCTTGAGTTTATCGCGAACAGACAGACAGATGTGGCAGAGAACTTTGTGTTATAAGATGTAGTGATGCCAGATATTTGCATACTATCAACCACTGACCCAAAACTTTTACGAAATATTAACAAACTTACCAAATTCCGCATTATATTCTCCAGGCCGATATTAATAACATTGTTGTGTACCATTTTCTTCTGAAAGGAATAAAATTCAAGGTAGAAACCAGAATATATATTTTTGAAATGTCTATTTCTATTATTATACTAACAACTTTTCACGGTTTAAAACTATACTATCGATAGATGGCGCTGTATTAAAGTTAAAAATTGTAAATTCGCGGTGTCAAGATTGTGTTCTGATTCATGTCGTCTCGATGAATTCGGTAGTCCACTGAAGCTGTATAGGCCTCACAATGCCAATAGCGTAGTCAGTTCGAAAAAAAGGATACAGTCCGTAAACCCACTTGATTCCCTCCTCCGTCAAATACACGGCATGTACGACCTACGTACCAAAGCCCTCTATTATATAATTCTGGTCATCCTGGACCGTTCTTAAGAGGCTCAAGAGGGTATGACTTCAGTAGCCTAACCTTAGTATGTGGCATCACCATCGAGGCCATCTGTAAGTCTTCCGACTTCCACCCTGTCGCAGTGCCATAACTGTCAGACTTATGGTCACTCATCGCGTAATCGTATGTAGTGGTAGAGCCACGCTGAAGCTATTATTGGTTTCAGCCTGAATGGGTCGCCTTGTCCGGGGTAGCACCACCCTCTCACAGAAAAACGACGTGAAGTAACAGTGCTTACATTGTTGCCTTTCGTTCGGTCAGTGAGAGCGCCGGAAACCCATCTCCCCTCCTCTTCCGTCCCCTCCCCCTTTCTCTCCATTCCCACAAACACAGGCTGACAACGCATTTGCGACTCCTCTGGGATTGTTAATGTCTATAGACGGCGGTGATGATGACCTAAATGACATAATAAAAAAAAATCGCCACCCTGATGCATTAAGTGCCTAGAAGATCACACTATGAAGGAGGGCGGATGCACTCCCGAGCCTTTTCGACACGAGTCCGATTCGTGGCGCCGCGCGGGTCGGACGCGTGCGTAGTACTCTTCCGTTGTGAAATTTTTGTTCGAGTTTTCGTTTGATTTTTCGTTCAGTGTTCGCGACGTGTTTACACGTTCGTGCATTCACAGCGGAAGTTCGGTATTTCGGTACGCACGTTACTCTCACGTTTCTTTGAGACGTTCAGAAGGGTCAATCGTAAGGCGTTCTTTTCAGAACGCAGCAAACTGCACTTTTCTGTGAAATTCAAATCGCACTTTTCAGTGCGTTCTGCGTGTTCTCCGTGTGCTGCGTGTCGCCGGTTCGCGTTCCAGGGAGTTCAGCGCTTTGTGCTACGCTCCGTGTCATCGCGCAGTCGAGGAAAGAAGTGTTAGGACCTCCCCCTAGGCACTGTAGGTCCCCTGTGAGGCATTGCACTTCGCCCACAGTTTCATTTTGGCCCGGACTCCGGAGTCCGTTAAATTCAAAAAGACGCGCCCCTCTGCCCCTCTGGCAGGGAGGTTTCAAATGTCTTCCCCTGCCCCGCACCCCTCCTCCTCAGGCCCCGCTATGGCCAACCCGACTTCCGGAGAGCGCGAATTCGCGCGCTTTCAGAAGTTCGTCGCGGCGATTAGTCCCGATATTATGCTAGAATACGACCGTTTCCGTATTGAAGCGGTCGAGTTTCTCAAGGGCGGTCCAATCCCGTCCAATATCTCTTCCGCGCAAGATGTTCTTGATAAGAACACCTTCGCAGCCCTCTTGAAGGACCCTCAGTCCTTCGAGAGCACCCTCCCTGCCCCTACCTCTTCTCGTTCTTCGGACGAGGAATGCTCCGACATGGAGCAAGATCCCCGCGCCGGGACGACGGCTTCACCGTCGTCTCCCGCAAGTCCAAACCGCGCAAGAAGCGCGCAAACTCAGCCTCCGATACCGAGGGCTCTAAGCCCTCGAAGATGTCCAACGTCGATGGCGCGAAAGTGCCAAAGACGTCACCCACGCCCTCCGTTCCGGTTCCCTCGAAAGCTGCGAGTCCCGCAGCTTCGAGTAAGAAGCCCCATCCCCCTCCACCCGTCACGATCCAGGACAAGGCGTTCTGGCTCGATATCTCCGACCTCCTGAAGGAGGCGAATATCCTATTAACCTCTGCCGTGAGTACCCGAACGGGTATTCAGGTAAAGGCTAGCTCCTCAGACGCACATCGCGATCTTACGCGCCTTCTGCGTGTCAAGAAAATCGCATACTTCACATATGCGCTCGAAGAAGAGCGCATGTTACGCGTAGTAATACGCAGAGTCCCCGCCCAGATTCTCGTAGATGATATCTACGAAGACCTCAGAGAACAGAGGTTCCCGGTCAAAGAAGTCCACCGCATGCGATCTGCGCGTAATCGCTTGCCCTACGATATGGTACTCGTTATTCTCGAGCGCTCCATCGAGGGCAAAAAAATCTTCAATCTGTCGACCCTCTGCGGCCTCTCCGGCATCACCGTGGAGCCGCCGCGTAAAACGTCCGTACCCTCGCAGTGTCACAACTGCCAAGAATACTGACACTCCACACTTAACTGTCACCTGAGTCCCAGGTGCGTTAAGTGCCTAGGCGATCACTCCACTTCGGAGTGCTCGCGCACTAAAGACTCGCTCGATCCTCCGAGTTGCGTCTTGTGCCGCGGCGTGGGTCATACCGCGAAATATCGCGGTTGTCCCCGTGCCCCGCGCTCAAGACAGCCCCGATACGCGAGGCAGGTTTCACCCTCCAGGGCGCCTGCGGCGTCTACCCGCCCCCACCCTCCGCCTCTCGACTCTCGACAGGCATTCCCGAGCTTGCCACGCGCGTCACGCGCACCGGCAGCGTCCGTACCTGCACCTAACGCAACCCCCCTCCCCGCGCGGGCCCCTCCGGTCCCGTGGACACCGCAGATCGCAGCGCGATTAAATCCACGACTCCAGGCGGCGAAGCCTTCATAGGCCGACCCCGCAGTCTCTCTCTCCGGCATGGACTGGCCCAGCTTCTAGTTTTCCATGAGATCTCCGAGATCTCAGCTTACGATGAGGTCACGAACGACTTCAAACAGGGCCCCATTCGCGCGATCGCGAAATTTCCCGCCATTGTGACAACGATCAAACGGCGGCCCGCGCGGCCGTCGCGAAAAAATAATTTTTCAATATAAGATAGAGTAAACTCGCGGGTTTAAGTCTATCTTCCCCTAAAATCGTCAAATAATAATATCACTTTTCTATTTTTAGATCCCGACGCCAGCGTCGTTCGTTTAAATTGTATATTCGATCTCACTAAATTTTTTCTGTGGCCGGCCACATCGCGAATCCCTGTCTCGTGCGTCATAGGCAGACAGCTCTCGTCTTTATCCCCGCAGATTGTTTGCTCGCGTAATCTTGACAATATCTTTGTCCGTGGCTACCCGGATAGACGTAAAGATATTGTTTCGTGATACAGTACACACCTACATCGATTTTACACATATACACTTAATCAGACACGCACCTTATACATCTGGTGGAAGGGTTGTTTTTGTTAACTTTTTTTCCCTTATCGAACTGAATCGAGTAGATTCAGTTTACCTCTTTTCGAATTACATGTTGTGTTTTTGTATCATGCAATTTTAATTGTATGATCCAAAAATGGATACATGTATAGCTTAGCATAGTTTAGCTAGGATAGATCGGGTTTTTCGAGGTAACGGCCAAGCCGAGGTGTGCCGTGCACCCTTGAGCTGGTTGCCAAAATAAAATCGGCTGAGTGCCTTAAGCGCTCGCCTTAGTAGCCCGGTGAAGCTGTAAAGGCCAAAGAATTAAGGCCAATAGCGTAGTCAGCTCGAAAAAAAAAGCCTTTTCGACACAGTTCAAATTCGCTGACTATCTCTGTAAATACTATGTGTGATATATTATGCTGTATTATGTTACTCTCTTATTTCTTTCAAAATAACGCCAGTAGAATGCAATGGTTTCAGTCTACAGCAAGGCTGAACAGAGGTGGTGAAAATAAACGTTACAAATTAAACATTTATGCCATCTGTTGGTGACATAAATTTGCTTCAACTTCCACACTTGATACTTGACATTGCGATTAAAATATTAATCAATTTAGTACAATAACTACGTCAAAGATGGTGGTGTATACTAATACGGAAATAAATTTTTAAATATATTTCTACTAAAAACTATGTCGTACAACCACCAAAATATGGATACACTGAATTAAATAGAGGATTCACAATGTTCACATACAGCTAAAAAGATCTTGGGCCACTATTTAAAATCAAGCTAATGTTATTTTGGTTAGGATAAATGTTAACAGTAATAAAGGAGCTGTGTATTGGGGTGTTCCATGTTAAATCGTACGTTTGAAAAAATAAGCCGTCCTGGTTATAATATTTGAAATCTCATATTGATGTCAATATTTCAAAATTCGAAAACCTGGCAAAAAAGTCGAGTAATGTATTGTAGTATATTGTAATGTAGTGCAAAATGGAAAAATGTCTACAGGTATTTTTTTAAACAGATTTATAGTAAAAAAAAATGTATTAAAAAAAGAAAAATTAAAAACCGATTAAATTTAAACCATGTGATTTGGCCTCGAAGCCCCATTATATCAATATTTCAATTTTTTCACTTCACAAAAATACAAAGCAACTATGGAGTGGATATAAAATCACTTTATGAAACAGACAGATATTAAATCACATATGTTATATTAGTATTATTAATTTTACAACAAAAATGCGTAAAAGATAACTATGAACCTAATTCATTTATCAAATTAAAACATACAAGAACTTACATATCACACTGCTTCGATTAAAAAACAGAAATATCACAATTTCGTTAACTTTAAATATAAACACTACACAGTCAGCTTCAAGACGCAACTATTGACATTACAAATTGACTGTAATTCAGAGACCACGTCCAATTATTACGAGCACAAGCATATAACTAGGTGCTATAATAACAATCGTATGTTTAACAATACTCAAATGTGTATAATATATACGTGATGTCCTTGTAGGATGTGACCGGCTATGCTAGGTCCTAGTATACAACTTGTATACAATCGTAATACAATTCCTATTTTAGTGTACTATATAATTTTTATTTAATCTATACTAATATTATAAAGCTGAAGACTTTGTTTGTTTGGTTGAACGCGCTAATCTCAAGAACTACCGGTCCGATTTGAAAGTTTCTTTCAGTGTTAGATAGCTCATTTATCGAGGATGGCTATAGGCTTCATATCATCACGTTAAAACCAATAGGAGCTGAGTACTAATGTAGAATGTGTCAAAATCGGGCTATTTTTAGAGCATCCGCTGCGTGTCAGTGTCAGTATTATATGCGTTGCCATGGTAACATGATAACATTCTATCGGGAATATTATTAGGGTTTATTTTGTGTTCCTGTTCAAAAGTTTATTCTACGTTATTTTTAATTCCAAATATTGATTATAAGTAGTACGTTTGCTAGTTGCTATCGCAAACATTTTTAAAGTCTATTTTGTGCTGCTATTCTAAAAGGTTAGTAGTAATAATATTCGTCCATCAATACAGGCGAAGGAATTAATCCATACTGCCAATTCTGAAGTTGTAAATATAGGTAGTTGTTATGTTTTCTCTACCCAGTTTTCTTCTGTCTAAGTTGATGTAAAGGTATAAGCGCCAAATATTTCGTAAATTTTTATCTTCTTAATTTTCAAGACCCCAGAATACATGTGCTCCGTGGTATTATTTTTCATTCATTTCACTTATGCACAATAAACAAACCACATAAAACGACACCAATTTAACACAATATAGAGTCAAATAACACAAGATTATGAATAAAATACAAAATCCCCTACATGACAGATAGAAATACCGTCAAAAACTCCTCAAAAATTTTTTTATGAATACATATATCTGCGGTGCTACAAATATCAACATCTTTTTTTTTTAATTCTGTCGATATGTCTGTTTGTTTATTTGTTCCGGGTAATCTCCGAAATGGCTGGACCTATTTGAACGTTTTTTTTTTCTTAGAAATGACTACGCCTTTGACCTAGCAAGGTCTTAACAGCTTCAAGCTGTTACTGTAGATGATGTGCGTGTCATACAAACAATTATTCTGAAAGAGTATTATTGTTATTTACACATCTAATAACAATTTTAAATGTATTTAATACATTCAAAAAACGCGTGCGGAGCCGCGGGTAACAGCTAGTTGTATAATAAATGGAAAAAGAAGCAGTTTACTGCAACTTTGTGTGGAATCCTATATACAAAAAACAGTGATTAATAAGGTCACTGAATGTTTTAACTCCATTTACTTATCTACTTTTCTCTCGGACTTAACTCGAGCCGTCATTCAAGTTAAAAAGAAAGAAAGATGCTTTATTGTTATAAAGTTAACATATACATTGCTTATTAAAATCCAACAATGACACCCTCATTCAGCAACATGCTGCAGTACAACTGGGTGGTACTGCAGCGCCGATTTTCAATGACAGGCCAAAGTAATGCACGGATGTGTAGTCGGTGTTTTGACAAAAATATTACACCCAAACAGTACTTATAATATCTACACGAATAATAAAAATAAAATATAGATATTGAAAAATTACAAAAATGTGCTTGTAGGAAAAGCCCCTTACTATCTCGACTGCACTTTGACCACCATAAGCCTGACCGTACATACATACCGGAGATCGCACAAAGAATGGAACTACTCATCAAATTAACGCTATTGGTATTGTTGATTTTGAACGTGTAACAAAAATTGTTATAATATATGTTTAAAATTCTTCTTATTTTTCCTACATCTACGTGGTGGTGGGATGTTATTCCAGCAACGAGTAGTGGCATATTTAAAAGAACCCTTGAACGCTGTGGTTCTTTGTCTAGGTATTGTCAGGGGACATGACACAAAACGCGTGTAGGTAGAATATGTAATGTGTGCTTGCCTCCATGTTAGCTCTTCATATAGGTACTTAGGTTTTTTTGTTTTTTGATCAAGTCAAAAAGCAAAGTGGTCATATGCAGCTCCCTACGGGCTGCCATTTTTAGTGCGTTCGCTTCATTTATAAATGGCGTAACATGATGACAAGGGGGAATGTGGAAACAAAACCGAGCACAAGGATTCTGTATCCGCTGAATCAATCGATCAGTCCGCGACGATAAACAGGGACCATATATAAGATCACAGTAATTTGATCTAGAAAGAACCAAAGTTTCAACAAGACTCTTCCTTACTGGAATACTAAGATACTTTCTAAAATGATACAAAACTTTTAGTCTATAAAAACAGATCTTAACAACACTATTGATATGCGGTTCGAAGCGCATGAGAATTACGAGAAGTAAATAAAAACCATAGCCAAAACGCACTGTCTAGTTTGAAAATCTGCATACTTTTATGAATAAAACTTTAGTCCAATTGCTTCACTGATTACAAACTTGTTACGGCATCGCTATACCACAATTGCTGACTAAGAGTTTACATGAAAGCCGTGTTCCCAGTCCCACGGTGCGGCAGATGGTCGAAGCATGGAATCAGCAAATTCTACGGAACAACAGATTCACGAATTTATTGGAAACGTTCGGTGGTTCGAGTCCTCCGTTCCTACATTGAGTAAGTATAAATGCTTGGACGAAATGAGTATTGAACGTATGTTTTTTTACGTAATGGAAGGCAAACAAACAGGGGGGTCACCTTATGTTAAGTGATCACCACCGTCCATAGACACCAGTAACACCAGAAGAGTTGCAAGTGCGTTGTCAGTCTGTGTTGACGGGGATTGAGGAGAGGGAAGAGGAAGAGAAAGAAGGGAGAGGGAGGGAGGTGGTTCTCCGGTGCTCTCACTGACCGAACGAAACGCAACAGTTCAAGCACTGTTACTTTACGTTGGTTTTCTGTGGGTCGGGTGGTACTACCCCGGACGAGCTGACCCATTCGTGCTGAAACCAGTTATAGCTTCAGTGTGCCTCTACCAACTAGAAAAACCTAGCGTCGGTGGCATTCACCTGTTATTATTACTATCTCCTATTTTTTTCGAACTGACTACGCTATTGGCCTTTCAAGGCATTTAGAGCTTCACCGGACTACAGCTACTATTTTTAGTTTAGTTTTAGGTGAGAGTTAGCCTAACATCTGCGATACTCGCATAATGTTAGTTTTAGATCTTATTTTGTAATTTTGTATACAGATTAAGTTAAAGTTATTTGTTTGTTTTTTTTGGATGAACTAATTTGCGAATAATTTATTAGCGCATATTTACATATCTACGTTTTTTTTAAAATAGTTTGGTTCTTCAACATATGTCTCTTCTAAAGACTTTTATATTTCTCTATCTCTTGCTAGTTTCATACTGAGCTAGCTACTTTCCTAATATGTGGTCCTTACATATGAAATTAGGATTTTGTCGAACTTGCAGTGTCCGGGTTTCTGGAGGCAATAATCAAATGATGAACATATGTCCTTATTATAATGAATGCTTTATTACTACTCTCCTCTACTACATACACAACACTATAGGAGTAAATGAAAACGAAAAAACAATATCATACATACTTTATTTACACTAAATACAAGAAATTCAACAAGAGCAATGACTTTAAACAATATTCTTTAATTAATATAATACGAAAAAATTAATATATCAACATTTCGTTCAATTTTTTTTTCTCGATCTGACTACGCTATTGACCTAGCAAGGTCTTAACAGCTTCACCGGACTACTAAGGCGAGCGCTTAAGGCACTCAGCCGATTTTATATTGGCAACCAGCTCAAGGGTGCACGGCACACCTCGGCTTGGCTGTTGCCTGTTGCATACAAAATCGCGACCTATCTTAGCTAACCTAGCTAACTATTCATATATGTATGAGTTGTTGAAACGTATATGAGTACCAAGCATATCCGCCTCAACAACTCCTCCATATATTTTTTGTTGGAAAAATTGAGAGTTTTTCAGTTCGATAAGGGAAAAAAAAATTTAACAAAAATAACCCTTCCACCAAGAAGTGTAGCGTGTAGGCGTGCACGTGTGTGGAGGTGATCGTGTAGACATTTCGTTCAAGTTTGTTGTAATTAATATGTATTTCTTTATTTAACACTTGTATATTAACTTAAACACGATATACAGTTTTGTAACTTTATTAATTTGTAAACAATTTAGTTCCATTTCTATGTACAAACACAATCTTATTGGACTTCATAACTTTTACATCTGGTTCTTGATCTGCGATAAGGACCTTCATACAATGTATGTAATTTATACGTGATTTCTTACTTTAACAATAATAAATCACCTATCTTATTTATATCTTGGTTTATATTTTTATGGCTTTTAACTTTCGGTAATTGTTTACTTTATAATAAATAATTTTTTGCATTTTTGTGTGCTACTTGCAAAAAGAATGTGGCGTCGTGGGACACCAGGTAGGATCGAAGTTTCTTCGGCTAATGTAGAATGGACACAATTTGCAAAAAAAAATCGTGCTCAATTTTATGTAATCGTAATTCAAATTATGAATTAAAATAACAAAATATGTCTCTTTATTTTTGTTTGACAACATAAAATTACATAGAAATAGAAATAATTACAAAAAAGGAGAAAGAGAAAGGTATTATACACTACTCGCTTATGTATACGACTGTCGCGCCTGCGCACGTCTCATTTAACTGTTTTATTCCATGCACTTTTCGTTACGGTTTTACTATCACATTTTTTTCAGTTCGGTCGCGCAGCAAAATCTCTATTTTTATCCAAGCCTGCCGTAAGGAACTTCGTTCCAACAATATATAATTTTAATTCTGAAATGTATACATGTAGGTTATATTATGAGGGTTCTATATTACATTTTATTTTATTCGGAATGTTAGACGGTTTTCTAAATATTAATTTATATATGATATATTCTGTGGATGTATGTACAGCCTTATTCCCAAAGACATGACGAGGCTCTACGTTGGCGTGACAAAAAAATGGGGGTACACAATTCGTAAGCGGTGGTCCATGACAAATTTATCTTCTTTCGATAGCGAAGAGCTAAAATGTTAGCTGGACTTAACTTATCAATGTAGGTAGATAATATTTAAAGAAGCTCAGCGACTGTTACTTTTAAAAACTTGCATATTCCATATACAGTACGCAACGCGAATCCCATAGTTAGATCTAATCTTCACATTTTTTGTCGAGTTTTGGGAGTATGGTAGAAATGTACCTGCAAGGGGTCCCCGGAGCTAGCTAAATTTTGAAAGTGGTCTATGAGAAAAAAAGCTATAGAAACCTGTGTTGGACAGTTTTGTTGAAAGTAATATTCTACTTTACCTCTTTTGCCTGCACT
>JACEII010000080.1:443814-539327 GCA_014332785.1 Antheraea mylitta | reverse complement strand
ATCGGAGTTTTTGGCGGGATCTTGGAATGCCATGTAGTGGTCTTTATATTTTATCCATAATCTTGTGTTATTTGGCTCTGTATTGTGTAACGTTGGTGGTGCTTTACGTAATATAGTTTAGTTGTGCACAAGTGAAGTGGATCGGAAATAATACCACGGAGCATGGATTCTGACTTGCCACAAAAACTCCCAAGAGAGTTCTAACAAGATGGCCACCGTCTTGTTAGTTCATTGAAGTTATATCAATAAACTTGTAACTTGGTACTCACTTGACAATGGCAGTAATGGTCTACTAAATAGAAGACTGGTTGCCAAAAATAAAATAGTAGAAGAAGAAATCACGATCGACTTTTAAATTAGAACATGTTTCCTAAAATAAGCCCTTTAGACATAATAAATAACAAATGCTTTTTTAATAGTAATGACTACATTCCTGAACTGTTCAATTCCGCTTTTGCCATATTATTCGAAAACAAAATTGGCCATTAGGAAACCTTGAACTTTGCTATTGAATCGATCAGTATAAGTGTGTCTCTAAGCCGGATTAGATAAAACAACGAATACATTTGCTAAATGTTCCCAAAAATCCTATTAAAGTTTTCCGTCAAAACTCTCTAAAAAAAACGTCCGAAATAAAAATCAAAATGACGTTGAGACATAAGACAAAGTGTGATCGTTTCTTAAATAAATAACTAGAATTTAGAGATCAAGATATCATTGAATTTCGGTTTTACAGTGGATAATGTGCATGTGTATGATTTTTTTTCTTAGAGAAATTGTAATATAACCGAACGATAATTACTGTAAAAACATTAACACTATAACCAAATTTAAATCTCAACTAATACGGAATATTTGGTACATTGATAATAATTTATATAATTTCTAACTTACTAGCGGGCTCGGCGGACGTTGCCTCGCCCTGAGAATAAAATAACTTTGAAGTATACATCTAAACAAATCTTATAAATGAATATTTACTGGTAAAAACCCCATGAAAAACCGTTATACCTTAAAAAATAATTTCGATTATTTTGACTTACCTTAGGCTCAGATTTCGAAAGATACAGACAGATTTTGGGGTTTAAAAAAAAGACAAGAAGTACTTTTTGGATTCTAGAGGATTTCAACTTATCCAAGTAAATATTTTTTCATGTATCTAATACAGTTTTTTTCTATTTTACTAATTATCGCTGACACATTCGTCCATGTCAGTGACGAAATAAAATCTAATAATAAAATTTAACCTGACAACACCTCGAGGCCATTAATAGTAAAATGGATACCCATAAAAACATTTATTGAAGGGAACCTAAGTGTGCTAACTTTCACAATGATCGAATCAAACATTGTTGAAGTTCCAGTCATTTGTATGATATTCCACAATCTCGCTAGTTATATCATAAAAGTGTGAAAAAAAGCAAAACCCGTATTGCTCGTTCATTAAAAAGCATGAAATCTTTGGAAAAAAATTATTTATCCAATTTTTCATTCCTAAAACTTTTTTAACCCGTCGTAACGTCCTAATTTGATATTACACATTACTGTATGTTTCGTTTGTTATATCTTAATGCTTTTTAACACACGCTGCAATACCACCGTGAATTTTACGTAAGCACTAAAGGAGTGACCATTTTGCTTACTTTTGACTAGTGGGGGGGAATGACTGATTTACTTTCATATTTTACACTTCCACATTTCTGTTTGAAAAACTCATGAAGTTAAAAGAGATGTTGTAAAAATTATACTAAACAAAAGAGGGAAACGAGATAAGAAATTTGCTTACTTTTGCTAACAAGGGGGGAAGGGGTAGTTTAAAAATTACTAACATCCAATTTACGTAATTCTTGTATGGTACTCTGTATATATTAATCTTTAATTCTAACCTTAGAAGACTTCTACACTAAGTTAAAAATCCGATCTAAAATAGTTAAGTAAAATAATAAAACAGTTGTTCAGAGCTACAACGACTTTTGACATTATAAAATAAACGAAAGTAAAAAAAAATGCGGACCAAGAGTCTGCACAAATAAGTAAATCTAGACTTCATTGAACTTATTCAGTCACGTCAAAATGGTACCCGCGTTGTGACAAGGCTGTGCACACGACGCAATCGCCGGTCAATAGATGTCGGTGTCGAGGAAGATTGATCTCCTCCCAAACTGAAAGAGATTACTGCCATATAGCAGGAGTTCTACCTTCTCACTCTTTTCCCCCTTTACGATCAATCCCATATCGACATATTACGAAATAAATTTAAATTATCGCTAGAGACATATTAGTCTATTCATATAATACTGTATTACAGTAACAATTGGTATTACTATTTTCTTTCTCTCTGTTATAATTTGTTACTTTTCATATTGTCTATATTAAATCTATATATCTGTAAAATAATTAAATAAATAATAGTTTTATTGGATTTTAATTTATTGTTGCAGCATGCCATGTGTACATTAAAATTTAATTACAAAATTGTTACTATTAGTATATTTACAAATGTAGTTGTAGTTGACCCATAATAAATAAACTAATAAATATTAATAAAATGTTTCTTATTCATCTAATCAAGAAAACCGCGGTAGTAGCTAGTCAAACTAAACATAAACATGCTTCACAGGGGGGAAATAGCATCAATTTATCCACCTCCTCCTAATTATCAACAACTGCAAGCAATATAATTTTTTATCCGTGTAATCATGAGAAATCACGGTGGTAGTTAGTTAAAATGAGGGTTATTATAATCCAGAGGGGGAGATCGCACCCATTGCCTTCCCTCTCTATATATAATTTCCATTGAAAGATAAATCTTTCATAATAAATTTTTCTAATGTAAATATTAGAATCAAAAATACGACATCTTTATACACAATACTATATACTCAAGCACAATTCGTTGAGTTGTAAACATTTTTAAAAAATAATTTTTTGTGACATAAATATAAAAGTTTGACACATGCTGTCATTGACTTTTAAGCATTATCAAACCCTACAACTTTTCTCTAGAATTCAATCATATATTCCTCATCGTTAAGGCAGCGTTCGTAAGAAACGCCTTCGTTTGACCGTTTTTTCTCCGTCTTACTTTACAAATCCCCCACAGTGTTTTCATTTTTTGGGTTTATATATAGCCGGTGACACTCACAAATAACTTGGCTTTCTATTGGTAAAATCTTTTTCAAAATCGGTTTAGTAGTTCCTGAGATTATTATCTACAAACTCACAAACTTTACCTCTTTATAATATTAGTATAAATTATGAAATATTC
Organism: Antheraea mylitta; assembly: GCA_014332785.1. NCBI lineage: Eukaryota > Metazoa > Arthropoda > Insecta > Lepidoptera > Saturniidae > Antheraea > Antheraea mylitta. The sequence goes on along the minus strand of JACEII010000080.1, from coordinate 536,059 downwards.
ACATAGATAGTAACCGCAATCTGTGTGTATATAAATAACACTTGATTCGAGAAGCAAATTCATGTTGTGTATTTTGCTTCTTAATAATAAACTTTTTTTTCATCATTATGTGTTTAGTTATTGTGTGCAAGCGAAAAAGATTAGAAATAATATGCAAACTCTGCAGAATGCTCTAACCACCGTTTTATTACAATAGAGATGTCCGAAGACATTTAAGTCTTGATAAGGGCAGTATTGATCTTTAATCATATGAGTTTATTGTCAATGTTGACAAGAGTATGAATAATGTCATTAAGAAAATGTCTTTGGTAAAAGCCCTGACATTTTATTTTTGTAAATACATTAGTTAAAAAGAATCATGTATGTACGGTAAATAGGAAGCACTTGAATTGTTTTACTAAATACCACGAAAATTTTTGTAATATTGATATTTATAAATAAAACATTGAAACTAACAACTAACACGTGATATAATTATTGAATTATTAATTACTTTTGGCAACATCCACCTGAAAGTTGTTACTGCTTGATTGGGTTGACTGAGATGCTTGTAATTTTCTGGAAAAAAATTACATATATACATACACGTTTCTCCAAAAACTATATAAATATAATACTGTTTATTTCAACTTTAAATAGGTATAAAAAATGCAATAACCTGTATTTTATACACTCTTCTAACACTCAATATTTGGAATAGGCTAGTATTTACAAATATTACAATATATATAAACTCTTAGTAACAAACAATATAGCACAGTGTGATTCAAATGTTACGTAAGCATAATTTTTGTAATTTCTGACGACATCCTCTTCCCCCTGATCAACAAAAGTAAACAACGCTCTTACGCCCCCCCCCCCCCCCTTCCACATACAATAAAATTTATTATACACAAATATTTTTAAATCTGTTCTGGTTAAACAAATAAATATTGCTGACGTAATCATCACTCATACTCCAAACCCTATGTCATCAAAAATGAGCAAGTCAAGGACCCTCGCCCCTTTTAGTGCTTACGTACCTAATACTTGATAGCATGATAAGACAATCATCAGTATTGTTAATCAAATTTGAAATTACTTTCTAGAGCTTTCCACCCATAGTTTTTATCAGATGTATAAGCGATGCAGTGTGATAGATAATAATTTTAGCTGGACATCGAAACAAATACAAGTGAGCATTATAAGCAATATTTTCAATGTACATTTTGCTAATACTATTCTCCCAGGAGTCTTTGGTGAGATTTTAGTCTGTCATGTAGTGGATATTATATTTGATTCATAATCTTGATGTATTCAAGATTATAGAAAGAAATAACAATTTGACACTATATTTTATAATATCTGTAGTATTTTACGTAATATAATTCAATTATTGTGCACAAGTGAAGTGGATGGGAAATAATACCGCGGAGTTTGATTTTTGACATGCCACAGAAACTCCAGGGAAAGTTCTAACTAGGAGCCACTATGTTGTCGGAACATTGAAAACACCTCAAGACACTTGTAAAGTAACTACTCGACAAATACAGTAATAATCCAGAAGATTAGTTGACAAAAATAAAATTATGTACTATTCTCCTAATAAAATTTGTGAAATGTACTTACCTCTTTGCCTCAATCTCCTTCATTTTCTTTTCTGCTCTCGTCCATATGTCGTCTTTCATTGCTTCTTGTACTTGCGACCTCTCTACATACTTTTTGTAATATTCGCCAGCAAGTTCTGAAGGTTTGTACATTTCTGTATTGCAATTTTTTTCAACAAAGATCTTTGGCTCATCTTTGACCTCTGTCTTTTTTCCAGGACTCTTCTTTCGAAACATATTTACAGGTTCTAAAGCTAAAGGCCTACTGTTTGCTGGTGAATTCTGCCTTGAGTTGACATCATTAGAGTTTGCATTTAGTGTTTTTTGCATTATACTACTATCAATTACTCTGGAATCTTCTGATTTAACTATAGTGCCTCTTTTAACTTGATGCTCATCAACAATTTCATTACCTATAGCTTGTAGTATGGATTCAACAGCCACATTGCGACCTATTCTCTTTGTTTTATTGACCTGTTTTCTATTATTAAGTTCTTTAGCAATATCTGTTTGTAATGTTAGTTTTTCATTCAATGGTTTATTTTCTTCATCATCGTCTGTTGTGTTTGAAAGTTGAACCTGTAATCATTTCATTTAAGTATAACAAGTTCAGTTCGTTGGGTGAGATTATAGGTTCAGGCATTATGTTGCTTTTTAAATGCTTCTACTAGCACACTTTAATTGGAAATGTATCATTAAACCTCTATTTGTTTCTTTCGCATTAAGTCCTTTTTAACCTTAACATTTATATGAAAAAACCTATATTCTTTATAATCCCTACTAACTTTTTTTTTCTCTCGAATTGACTACACTATTGACCTAGCAAGGTCTTAACAACTTTACCGGACTACTGGTTCCCCTTCAATACGTATAAATCTTTCGCCTTTTTTACTAGCTTTTGTTTGCTTTAATGTATTTAGAACAGTAAATTTTTTCGAGACCTCAGTTCCTATACCCCTTTACAATGTGTATGCAAAACTTCATTATGATCACTTGAATAATTAATGTGTGAAAGTTTAACGGACAAACTCACATTAGCTTTTGTAATATTAGTATGGATTTAAGATTATTTCTCAGCATAAAGAATTAACTGTACATATACGATAATTTAATCCAATACTATGCAGAATACAATTATGATCTTTAATTATGAACAGTAAGTTGTGGTAAGTAGATTACATACTATATTCAACATTTGTCTGATAAGTCCGAAATCAGGAATTTGAGGTGCATCTCCAGTCCCAATGCAGTGTTCAAAATACTCTTCTTCTGTCTCTGAAATAATATATACAATGTTAATATTATATTTTATAAATTTTATATAACTGGATAAGGGAAATTGTGTATATATTTGCAACAAATCAAACCAAGAAATCAGAAGAACTGGCAAGAAACTCAAATCTAATTTATATTTTCATCATAAATATTTTTAAAAACATAATTACGTTCTGACGGACGCACACGAGAGGTATCAATTCCACACATCAACATCTTTGACACATTAATCCAACCTACAATAACTTTTAGACATTAAAACCACTTTGATATGGTGCTTGAACTTACTTGAACTTGATAGGAATATCGAAGCACCACCAATTTCACTAACTGACCTGTAAAACACTATTAAACTCTTCTAGTTGAAAAGGGGTAGCTAACATTAACTTATACAGACCTCAAAAGTAACAGCCTATTATAAATGGTCTTAGTAATATATAGCTATAAGTCATAGTCATCATGATCAGCCAGTAAGAGACCCACTGTAGGGCCATATGCCTCTTCTCCAAAGTAGGAAGGTATGAGCATAATCACCACATCAATCCATGACTTATTGGTGAATTCAAACTTTGCGAAATCCACAGGTCTATGTTTACCCACATATAGTAGTACTACAAGCATATTTCTCAGGTACAGGTTTCCTTGCGATGTTTTCCTGCACTGTCAGCTAATAGTCTTACTAATTTAAATTACTAAATGTATGCAAATTTTCAGACTGTTTACTTAGGTACCTCTGGATAATCAAATCTATAACATAATTAAGCAGAAATAACACAATTTCACAAAGATAACATACAATTAGTAGAAAGTCAATAAGTAAAAATTATGAAATTGCAGTAAAAAAAGTTACAGACAACCCACAAATAATCCAGATAATACATATAGTTTTCATGAAATAATAAATATAACTGAGCTTCTTCTATATTACGAGCTTACCTACCATACCTACATGTATACTATAGTAGTTCTAATAGATTCAGTAAAATATAACATTAACAATATTATAAAGTAAGCAACAGTTTAGAAACAATATAAATAAGTAATTATGAAATGAATAAATTTTGAATAAACTATCCAATTACAAATATTTATCCTTTGGAAAGTGAACAGATTTATTTTGATGGACTTGAAAACAATTGATCTAAGAATATATTTAATAGGTTTCAAAATATTAAGGAAGACAAAATAACACCATATTTTGATTAATGTTAAGAAAAATAACATTTCATAAAAATATGTGAACACTATGTTCTAAATTTAGCAACATGTGTTTTTTCAAGGCCATTTACACACAGGTGTATTTTTAGCCTTATTTTGTAATTTATTAGTATAGTAAGTTTGTTTACTTTTCTCTTTTCTAGAAGTAGTTTTACCACCATTCACCAAGATCAATTTATATTAGGTATAGCTAATATGCAAATGTTTACATGTACTAATATAATATACTGTGGGATTAGCAACAGGTATCTAACTAACATAGATTTTTATTATGAAGGCATTTCGTCTAGCTTACGAGGAACTGTTTACAATGAGCCTGGTAATAAATATCTGCATCGATAATACTGGAGAATACATTATTTACCTTCTACAAAATTCGGTGTCGGTGGCTTTTCGCCATCAGCAACAGCATCAACAATATCCACAGGAACTCCACGACCCTGAGCCTCCGATAGATCACGAAGAATGGCATTTTTGCTTGTCCACTTAGACATTGTGAATTTTTATTTACTTTTGCCTAATTAGTAATCCCTGATTTGATTATATATAAATAAAGAAACTTAATCAACTGACTAATAACAACATCACAGTACATCGAAAAAGTGTACGTGTCATAGTATACACAATTTCTAAATGAGATTGTATTATGAAATTGTTATGACACAGCATACCTGTCACAGAATAATAATACTTTTCGCAAAGATACATATGTATTGTTATGATTTTGACAAGTAGAGATGTTCGATATGTGTCGATGTTCAAATAAACTTCATCAATGTTTTTATATGATAGTTTGGGGCGTGTTCAATGTGATATTATGATAAAATCAAACACTGACTTTGCAACAAAAACTTTTAATAACCGTTTCTTTTGTCGAGGAAAAATATGTATATCTGACATCGAATATGTCGCTGTTTTTCTAAAAGGCCAGAGATTATTTTTATGTCCAGCACGCTACAATAGTAATCAGCTATTTTGAACTATTTAATATCGAGAAAAAGATCAACTTATTTTATTCATTAAAACAAATATTGAACGTTTACTCAATGACCCAAATCCTAGATTTACTATCTTACTTGTTGAAACCAAGCAGTCGATTAGAGTTGAAAAATGTATAAATTATGGTTTCAGTTTTATTTTCGGCATTAATAAAAAATTGGATTTTAATTTCTCCCCGACTTTAATTTCGAAACTGATTAACACAAGTTATTTCAGTGACGAAAATAAATAACGATAACCATCACTGCTTCATGCAATTACGTCGTCCCATAAAATGAGACAATGGACGTCCCTTAATATTTTAATTATTCGTTTTTATATATTTTTACAATAAAACTATTATATGTAAGTTTGAACAAATTCATATTTAGAAAGAGTGCGAAATATACCATAATCAATCTTTAAAACGTTGTAAAAATTTATTTAAAAACATGCATGACAGACACGCATCGCATACCTCCTTAGCATAATCGGGTGTATAGTTAATATATTTTGTTTAGTGGTAGAAAATAAATGCGACCACATGATTACAAAACATCACTCTAAATTTTTGGTTGTAGGTAGTCATGACAGCTTACACATGTTTGTAGGGTTGTTGATTTAGATTACACTGAGTTTGTGAAACCAAAAAGTGGAAAATAAAGGGATGAGCGGAGCGGATTTTAACGATTCGTTTTTGTATTTAAATTGGTTACACTTAGAGGTGGTCCCATATAAATTCGAAGCAAATATTTAACCCCTAAGGGGATGAAATATCGTTTATACGATTTTCACCCACTTCGTGTCTACTTATTTTCGTCTACTTGGAACAGATTTCAATAATTTTGTTTTCGTGTACTTCAAATTAAAAAAAATGTTCAACCATAAAGGGTGAAAATAAAGGGAGGGATAAATGAACATTCCATAAGTTAATTTTTATGAAACTTTGGAACACCTGTCGTAGTAATGAGAATATCATATAATCAATAATGATTTGACCATGGAAATGGAGAAATTGGATTGGAACTCATTAGCGCCTTACAGCAGCTTTCTTGTGTTTCGGTACATATGACTCGTTTTGACGAGGAATTACTTGTGGGGTTTTGACTTTTGAGATAATTACACTTATGACCTAACTACAGCATTTTAGTTATAATTGGTCCCGTGGCATAAGTGTCACTTTTAATATATTGTGGTTCAATTTTTTTTAGGGTGAACAGTAATAAAAAACATTCTCAAGGATTTAACATTTTATTCTATTGCACTATTACACATGTAAGAAGAATTTGAACACTAGTTTTTTACTTTGGATACATATATGTAATAAAAGTTGGAATAATAATTCCTTTAAGAATATTATACTCGTATTATCATCATTTTTTAATTTATTTAATTGTAAAAGACAACTCTCGCACAAGGGATTGTGTATTTGTGAATCACAAAATAATGTCCTGTGCGGGATTCAAACTGACAGCACTTAGTGTGGTTGTAGCAGCGATGTATCAATAATACACCACGACGGCACTAGTTCATTGTACACAAAATACATTGCGAATATGAATAACAATACTGTATAAAAAATAATATCATTGCCTTTTAACAAGTGACCATTTATCATTGAGCGTTATAATCTTAAAATAACTATCTCTTTCTATTGTGGTAAAAAAATCTTGTTTGTTTAGTCCTTAGGTAAGTGCATATGACATAAAGTATAACATACGAGAAGTATCTTTGAACAGTTGCGCTTATGCGAACATTCTCATAGTATTTAAAAGGGTTTTTAAACGAGAACATTATAAAAATGACCCAAATATTCCATTTTTGAAGAGGTTTTGAACTTGAGAATAACAATTTGAAAAAAGAAAGATTTTAAATCAATTTTTATTGATTAAAATGAAAACACATTTTACTTTTTAATGCGACTGTACTAACACTAATACTGACTCTGACACCCAAGACATGTCAGTGTAGGTGCTATAGTGGACGAGGTATATAAATTTGTGTTCCGAGCACCTACTTCAGAGCAGTCAAAAAGTTTGACGCGAACTATTTTTTTAGGGCAGTTGTATAATAGGACCATTGACTTTGATGTGAAAGATGGAATTCGTTTATGCTTTCTCTGTCAAAGTAGGTCGTACGTTAGCATATAGACGTTAAATCAAAATTGTTATTAAACCTATATCGTGAAGGACACAATGAATATAGTATTTTTTTTCTACAGGAATATTTATTTCAATTCATTTGTTCAAAGTACCGCATACAGTAAGGCTGATTCAAGAGACAACTTATTTGCATTTTATAGCCACATATGTGATAAAAGTTCAAAGTCCCTCTCTACTATACTACTTTAAAATTATTATAATTGAAAAATCTGATGTTATCAGTTTTTTTCACGAAATGTTGCAGCAATTTTCGAGAAATAATTCTTTTCATAACTTTATACATATATACAATTTTTCTAATAAATAATTTTTATATTTAGAATATACATCTAAGTTTTGAAAATATTATAACTTATTTCTATGTATTATAAACCTGCAAATCTGTAACCTGTTGTTGAAGTGACATAACATTTTGTATGAGACTAAAATAATTCCTTTTTAATACATTATATTGCGGATATATAATTCAAGACATATATATGATACATAAGCAATTGAGCTGAGAATTAATAATAATAACAGGGATATACAAAAATGTTCGTTTTTGTTCATTTTAACAGCTTAATATTAGTAACAAAGTTATGCGGAAAATAGTGTACAAGCATTCGGATATATTGCGGAATGCTAGCGCGCACAGCTGTTATTTTGCCAAACGATTTTTTTTTGTGAACAATTACATCGAAGCACACACACTGCGGGTAAAAATCAGCACCGGATTTAAATCCTGTGCATTGCTACAGATATCCTGTGCATTGCTACAGATTTGGCCGATACATCGTCGATTCGCTAATTGTTCCAGACAACGAGTCGGTGTACATTTTATGGTCAACATTTGTTATCAATTTTATCGTAATTCTAAAGTAATCAGAATCAGTGGCGAAGGATGAAAATATGAAAGGATGCATCTATATGAATTAATGCCATTTCTTTTGGTGACTTACCAAACTGAAACTAAATTACTGTTAACTTACATTTATTAGTTACTAATCGCCAACCCGAATTTATTATACTACAATAAAATGATTACAAAACTTTAAAATCTAGCAAGCAAACAAATGTATTAGCCACCATTCAAAATACAATCTCAAACGTTAAAAATCTAAGTTAGTAGAATGTATACTTTAAAACAATACTATAGATATGATTTTTATTTTGGAGGTTAAGGTTTTAAAATCAATATATTCTAACACATTCATAAGCTGGCGGCCACGGAGTTATGAATGTCAAACTTATCTGACCTGTCAGAATTTTCATTATCTTGCAAATTAGTATTCGTTAGTGGGCCAGATTAAATTGGTGGCTTCTTATTGGTCATCCGTAGAGCGAGAAGACTTTTCGCTTCCTAGGGCAATGAAAGGGATGCTAGACGATTAGTGATTATATTATATGCCAATTCTAAAAGTGAAGCCGATGGGAATTGGATTAAGTAGTTTCTTTGCCACTGATATAGGTATAGTTACATACTTTAATAAAAGAAATATTTATTCCAGGTTTCAAGACATACTATTAATGAATGTGCCCACCATAGCCATATATATTTTTGATGCATAAATAGACGAATTTGTATTTTAATTTCGCAGACAATAGCGATGTTTTTTCTACAGAGGTTGTGATATTAATTGCAAAACTTTTTTTTTATTGAAGTACGACAAAGTGCTTCAATAAAAAAAAGTGTGTCACTATGACGGGCTTTTTCGCCATATATATGGTGGTTGCGACCCAGTCGGGCTGTATAATCCTACCACCCCGCTATCGCCATTGCCTCGTTCGTTGATCAGCAGGATGCATGCACCAGTGCAGGTGAGGTTGGCTTGGGTGCAAACTTGCAGAAATTCTACCACAGTGCGCGTATCATTTATTCACCACCAATTCAGTTTTTTTTTTCGTATGCGAATTAAAAAACGCATCGTAACTAACTGCACCGCTGTGAGTGCTAGCATATATTTTTTGTCTTTATATGCGCACTTTTTCCCTTATGAAATTAATTTCGCTCGGTATAGACTGTAATAGAAAAGTAGCTATAGATATTTTGTGTTCAAACGGTTTACATACTATATAAAATAGAATCAGTTTCTTTGTACAATCGATACAAAACACACAGTGTGTGTAAACAAACTACTGATTGAAAATTGGGCCATTTTTACAAGTGTCACTATTGAGAACAAAAAGCGACAATTTAATACTTGTTATTGATAATATTAAACTTTTTTTCGAAATGTCTACGCTATTGACCCAGGAAGGTCTTAACAGCTTCACCGGACTACTAAGGCGAGCGCTTAAAGCACTCAGCCGATTTTATTTTGGCAACCAGCTCAAGGGTGCACGGCACACCTCGGCTTGGCTGTTGCCTGTTGCATGCAAAATCGCGACCTATCTCAGCTAACCTAGGTAACTATTCATATATGTATGAGTTGTTGAAACGTATATGTGTACCAAGCATACACGCCTCAACAACTCCTCCATATATTTATTATCGGAAAATTGAGAGTTTTTCAGTTCGATAAGGGAAAAAAAAGTAAACTCTTCCACTTTCATGTGTAAGCGTGTAGGCGTGCACGTATGTGGGGGCGATCGTGTAGTGTTGTAGCAGTGATGTATATTTGTGTGTCACCGTATCGCGCAAGCAACGCACTCAAGGGCTCCCTACCGAGGGATCGAACCTAGGCTTCAGCCGCTGCCGTGGGAGGCCTAATCGGGTGTGCGGGAGCAAAATTAACCCCCAGACCACGGCGGCGTGATCTGTGGTTACGCGGGCGTGGGCGTGAACACGCTCTGTTTCGAGGGACAGGCTGGTACTGATCGTTCGCTGACGTGATTGAATCAGGAGGGTCGGTAAAAATGTGTCGCGGACGTCTTTTGTAACGCGCAGCGTTAGGTACGGGTTCATAGTTTGCGGCGGATACCACTAACGCACTGGGATGATTCACGGCTTTTTCAAAATAACTAATCGCAAGTGATTTTACGTACGCCCAGATAGAAGGGATCTCTCGGTCTCCATGGAGATCGACTCTCCGGATGTACCACGGGGCACCGGTTACTTTACGTAAAACACGATTTTGGAGAACCTGCAGCTTATGAAAGTTATCTTTGGACATGCGCAAAAATGGGGCAGCTATATGTCATCACGGGACGGATACACGTCTTATACAAAGTGAGCTTGTGTCTGAGGGACATCTTACTCTTATGACAAAGCAACGGATGGAGGCGACCCAAGACCATAGCGGCTTTGTTTCGCACTCTGTCTATATGTGAATTGAACTTTAAATGTTTATCTAATGTGACACCGAGATATTTGACCTCTTCGACCCAAGGGATATCGATTCCGTATAGCCTGATGGGCTCAAATTTATTAGCGCGTTTCGTGGGATCGAAGAGTATTGCGGCACTCTTATCGGGATTAACTTCTATGCGCCATCGACGAAACCATTCACCGAGAATATGAACGGCTTTTTCGATGCGCTTCCTAAGAAAGTCCGACCGCCAGCCGGAAGTGTAAATAACGGTATCGTCAGCGTAACAACCTACCTCGACCCCCCGAGACCGAGGTAGGTCACTGATGAACAGATTGAAGAGCGTGGGCGCGAGTATGGAGCCCTGTGGCACACCTGAGCGTATCGGGTGGGGGATAATATTAAAGCTCGTGAATAACTACTAAACAAAAGAAACAAGATCTAATACAGATTAAAAGAAAACAGGGGTATCGTAAAGACACGACGACGTGGAATTTTTAGTGGATTACAGCAAATAAAGTAACACATTAAATCCTGTTATCTATACTAATATTATAAAGCTGAAGAGTTTAATTGCTTGAACGCGTTAATCTTAGCAAATGCTGGTCCAATTTGAAAAAATATTTTAGTGTTAGCTCATATGTCGAGGAAGGTTATAGCCTATATATGATCACGAAAATACCAATAGAAACGGCAAAAAAAAACCTTGTATTGATGTAAACATGTTTCAAAATCGAGGTTAACGTACGTATTATTTAAAAATATTTTCACCTTCTACGTAAACGAAGTCGCGAGTTAAAGCTAGCCTTAGCCCAAAGTCACTATTCCACGTGAACGAAACCGCGGGCAAAAGCTGGTTAAAGTATAATCTAAATAGCTGACCCGCGCAACTTTGTCTGCACCACATGGGTTATTACCGATTCCACTTGTATTTTTGAACGTGAATAATTTTAATAAAACCCAGAACCTACAGCAATACCTACCGGGTCCAGTTAAGATAACTAACCTAACCTATATATATTGCCGAGAAATGTCTTCCCACTACTTCCTAATTCCTGCTGCGCAACTTGGCTCCTCGCCCCACTTACTATTGTCATAGAGCCAGCGGCAGCGACAACGTAATAAATTTACCGTATTACAGTTTTGATTTCGCATTGTGTTCTGACCACTCCAGCAACGACATGCTGTAAAAAGTAAACTATTTCCATAAAATTTCGATTTTAATTTAGCTATTTGTTTTTATAAGAATTTATAAAGTATACATTTATAGTTTCAAACATTACCTTAAATCATTTATTTTATGTTTAACATTAAAACCACATTTTCGGCTCATATATTAAACTAAGATATATGGTGTCGCTGGTTTTTTTGTAAAGCTAATGTAGTATAATGAACATTTTATTCCTTTATTTTAAACCGTTAAAGCAACGCACGCCATATTGTAGAATTTTTGTCGATTTTAATAGCATTTATTTCGATTAATTATTGAATGTATGTATTGATCATAATAAAAAGTAGATACCAAGTCTATAGCACTCAAGGATAAAATATTTTTTTAACAGTACAAGAATTTTCAAAATCGGTTCAGTAGTACCGACGATTACCCCGAACTTCCAAACGTACAAACGTTACCTCTTTATAATATTAGCATAGATTAAATTTTCACAGTAAGAAACATTGCAATTTTATTACACATTTTATTAACTTGATCTACATATAAACATTAAACATATTTTCACAGCTGTGTAAAATATGTGTAAATGTCAATGAGCATATGCAACATTTGTGTTTCAGGGGTTCTGGGGTTGCAAGTGATAGTTTTCTTTCAGGATATTTTAACAATTATGGTGTCACCTATTTTAAAACCGAGTAAGTCATATATAAGAAAGTTACCGTGTTATTACAAAACAGTTACATGTGTTGAATACTTGCATTATAAAAGTTTGATTACAAAAGAGTATCTTACTCTTGTTTATATACGGACATCATATAAATGTAAATATCCTCTGATACTTGTTTTTTTTTTTTATTTAATCCCCTTTCCCCCGGACGTTATCCAAGACTTTATTTATGGCTATTTCTTTCGAAACATATTTTTTGTAATTCCGTTTTCCTATTCTAATCCTATTCCGTGAGTTCGATGCCTATCTCGGATTGGAGGACACACCTGGACGAGTCAAACCGGGGATAGTGAAGGAGAAGGTGGATCACCGTCTCCTCGGTATTTGGATCGCACACACAAGCGGAATTGTCTTTGGTCTTGAAGCAGTGAAGGTACGTCGCGAAGCCCCCATGTCCTGTAATGGGTCGGTGACAACAGTGTCTTCTTCACTACCCGATGGGCACTGCCCACCTTCGGGAAGAAGATGCGCGTCAACGCCCTTGTGGCTGAGGCCTCGTAGCGCTCTTGCTACCGTTGGACAGTTAGTTCTCGTATAATTCGCTTGGCGTACGACACCGGATACTGGTCGTAGTCTGGAGCAGTCCCCTTGTGAGCGGCCCGTTTGGCAAGGTAATCTGCTCGCTCGTTGCCTAAGGTCCCTATATGGGCCTGCACCCAGTGCAGGCGGACTGAGCCCCCCTCTGTCCGTATTCCCTTCATAGTCTGCTGTGCTTCCAGAGCCAGGCGGTGCGGTGGTGTTAGGTTTGCCAGTGACGATTTAGAGTCACTGAAGATGCTGACCCCCCGCACCTTCGATTTAGCAACCACCTGTATTGCTGTGTATCGCAAGCAGCTCGGCCTGGAACACTGCAATAGGGCTCAAAGCGAAACGCCTGGAACCTAGTTTCCCGGCTCTCCTTCCATCAAGTCAGGGTGGCTCTGACACCACCGTCGATTTTTGAACCGTCAGTATAGATGCCAGAGCTGCCCGCCTCAGGAGGGGCCTCCACACACTCATACGTCTCGCCCTCACACCTCGCCGTGTGCGGATATCGTGCCCAGCTCGTCCCTTTCTATACGATATAGTATGTGAACCTCCCGAATGCGGAGGTCCAACGGAAGCAAATACGCCAGGATGATCGCAACGATCAGAGAACTTGTTCAGGTTGGCAGTTCTTGTCTTTTTTTGTGTTTTATTTATTTTATTTCTACTTGTCCACGAAAGATGTTTCGTAATAAACTATGAATTTCTGAGTATAATTGATTTCGAAGAAACAAATAAATTACACAACTTTAGAGATCCACAAGTACTTCTTCTTCTTCTTAAAATGGCAACATGTGTGTTGGTCCACAAGTAAATCATAACTACTACTATATGACACTAACGACATTTATTACAGTATTTGACAGTTTATTAACCTGACATTATACTGTTATTTTACCTCAAGGACTTTGACGTAATATATTGTATTAATATTATAAATTGCGTATTTTAAGAATTACGCCATGTTCTTTTAACCAAAATGTCACAAAAATGATAAATGATTTAACTTAAAATAAGTAAATTACCTTAACTGAGGTCTGAGCAAAAATATTATTCATGAACTGAACGTTTCTGAATGATGAGATTTAATTTAACGAATGCTATTCAGAGTTGCTGGCATAGATAACTTAAACCAGATGTTGAGCTACATACTATTTAGACACGCTTTTGTAATAAAGTATTTCAAATATGTGTTCAACAAGGTTTAAATTTTAGACACTGCTTAACAAAATTCGTGTTAAACCTGCTTTATTTTTTTTTTTAATAAGACCGTTAGTCTCTAACATTCAAAGACTGTCTTAGAGTTGTTAGCCTTTCCACGGTCCAACAATATAAGTCTAATAACTATATTAAACGTGTCCAATTATATTTACAACATTTTTGATTACAATTACATTTTTAATAGAGAATATTATTTTTTCACTGGGATAAAACTGAAAACCTTTGAAAACATTCATTATTTCAATAGTACATTTAAAAATGAGTTACACCTGCATTTTATAACAGAAATAAACATAAAAATATCCACTATTACCGAATGAACACAATATTTTCCTAATAATAATTACATTTGATATAAGAACACGTAAAGGTTGTATTACTACCATTATCTCATATACAGTCTTGTTGAGCCTCTTAATTGATATTTATATATTATAGGAATATCGTGTCCAATAATGTCTCATAGACTAATATCAAAAATTACTGATATTAGAAAATATTGATATTTGGTTAATATTGAAATAAAAATAATAAAGCAAGAAATAAAATATGTATAGACTTCCAGTGTTTAAAAGAAAAAATATGTCATTATTCAAATATAAAAACAATAATTTTCGATATTTCTGTACATATCATTGATATATTAGAGTATTTATTCGGTATTAGAATAATATATTTCTCTAATATCAAAATAAATACATAAAGGAAAAAAAAATTAAATGTGTAAACTTTTTTTAAATTCAAATGTGGAAACAAAAACTTTCGAATAGATATTTTAGAGTATCTGGTATTGATGTATGTGATACAACATTTACATTATTATCAAACACTATAAAAATCGTCTTTTTTTGTTTTATTTTTGCCAACTTGTAGATTTGCCAATGTCGAGTAGGCAATGATGCTAGAAGTTTCATGTGATAATTACAATATTCTAACAAGATGGTGAGCGTCTTGTTACAACTTTCCAGGGCGTTTTTGTGAAAAATCAGACTCGATACTTCGCAGTATTATTTTCCAACTTGTGCACAATAACCAAACTATATTACATAAAACGCCACCAATATTGCAAAATTTAGAGCCAAATAACACAAGACTATGGATAAAATATAAAATCCACCACATGATATTCCCAGATTCCGCCAATAGAATAGACTTATCAAAAGTTGATGTTTCCCTATTTGAGAAATAATACATTTAAAGAAAAAAATTAAGAAGTCTACACATTTAAACTCCTTGCCTTCTGCTTCATACTGAACATCAATGATTCAATAAAATCGATATTAAATTATATAATCATAAACAGGCATACACGAGATCATTCAGTCTTTATAATACATATGAAAACAAAGTTGTAATCCTCATATTGTGTTAATCACACATTAACGGATTATATCCTATAAATGAATTAGAACTATCTAATATTAAAACTTACCAACATTCAGCACCACTACTTTTTGGTTCAAAAAAACCAGACATTACATCTATAAAGTTGATAAACAATATCCGAATGATATTTAAGAATTGTCAGTCTTTACACTTTCCGAAAGCTCAACAGTACTACTAGCTAAGCTCGAGTCTTTAGATTTTTCACGGATTATTTCATCTTTCTCCTTCAGCTTTGTATCCAGGTTCTCCCAAGAGATTTTGTCATTTTCTATCACTTTATTCTTCATACGTTCCTCGTACATTTTATTTAACTCACTGGCATACTTCGTTGGTACATATTTTTGAGTTTTTGTCAATGTGGGTTCAGATTTTTTTTTATCAATTTCACTTGGTGAGTTGCGGTTGGTAGCACCTTTTCTCTTAAACGACACAGGGCCCAAATACAAAACAGGTCCTTTAGGTTTCTTCTCATCTTCACTAAACCAATTCTTTACTTTTTTTATAGAATTTTGAATTTCAGGATCGGACACATTTGGTTTTGTAGTACAAGTATCATAATTTTTAGAACTATATTTTAAATTATTTACTTTGTTTAAACATATATTCTCTTCTTTCACATCACCATTACCAACTCTTTCAGTCATTAATATTTCCAAATCAGAAGAACTTGATTGTTGGATAATTTCAACTGAGGGATTCATTGTTTCAACAGATTTTAGAGAGTCATTTTTTTCTGTCACTATTTTTAAATCTTCACACTTTTCACTCACTAGTTCCTTACATGAATGTACGATACAAGAGTTCGTTATTTCATTTTCTTCTTTACTTTGGAGGCGCTGAACATGTTCAGCTTTGGACTTAACAAAGAAATCAGGTGTGATAAGCTTAATAGGTTGTACAGATTGAGTATTTTGAATCGGTTGCACCGAATAAAGTTTTTGAAGGTTCGCGAGGGCAACGTTTCTTTGCTTTTTAGCTTGAAAAGTGTTTTTTTGGGAAGCGTTTATATTAATTATTTCATCTTTTAAAATAGTCGCAATAGCCTGTGTATCGTTTGACTTAAGATTGATTGAGTCTAATTTACTATTTTTATTTGTATCTACTACAACTTCTTTACAATCCTCATCCCTATTTATTACCAAATCATTTCCAGCCTTCTCTTCTAAGATAACATTATTATCTAACGTTACTGCTCTTACATTTTCTTCACTAGGATTACAATCACCAACTTTAATTTCATTATTATTTACACAATCTGTCCTTATGTGACTATTGTCAACAACATTATTCTTACTTGAGTTTACAGAAGGCTCTGTAGAACACCTTGGTTTAAATTCTTTAACATTCGGGTTTAGCTTACTTATGGTAATAATTTCACAATGTTTTTTAAGACTGCTGGTGCGATCTTTCACATCATCTACATTTTCTAATGATTCACTGTGGTCCTTGACCTGAAATTTTAATGTATAAACATAAAGTTATTAAATTTGTGATATTATCCGCTGAAAATGAAGGAAAACATAGCGTGTTAGCGGGAATATGTGCCAGGGTCCCTTATGAGAGGAGGAAAATATAATTTAATATAATGCCTTTACTAATGGTCTATGCAAACCTATTTTTTCTAAGGTTATTGATGTGTTTATTGTGTTTTTAGAAATTTATATACACGCTGATTTTTCGAATAAAATTAAGTAGAACTAGAATATAAACAATTAACAATAATATGCATGTAAGTGTTAAAATTTAATATTAACAGCATAGAGATTAAATACTGTACTCAACTATCCTTGTAAGTACTTAGTCCGGCCATAAATACTGCTACAATTAAAAATAAATAAAATATTACATTTCGATTTGGAATCTGTCATTTTTATATGATTATTAATTGAGTTTTCTTATTTTGGCACCAATACATTGTACAATATTAAGCAATATTAAAATGGAGCGGGGTGATAAAGAGAAACGAATCACTGTGATTGCATTTCACAAAGTAGTAGTAGTATGGAGCCATATGCAATATTTAAAAATATCCACATGCTTGGTATTAGTAAAATGTTTGTGTACCGGGCTCTTAATAGGTACAATGAGACTTCCTCTGTTTGTGACAGAAAAAGATCTGGCCGTCCACGTAGTGTTCGTATGAAAAAGGTGATCAAAGCAGTAAGGAAAAGAATTCAAAGAAATCCTGTCTGAAAACAAAACATTTTATCTCGGCAGATGAAGATAGCACTTAGAACCATGTTGAGTATTTTAAAACATGACTTAGGACTTGCAGCCTATACAAGACGCAGTGGTCAACTGATAATTTAAAAAAGAATAGGGTGGTAAAATCGAAACAACTACTGAAGCGGTAAGCAAAGGGAGGTCATAGAAAAATTTTAGTTACGGATGAAAAAATCTTAACAATTGAGCAACATTTATCTAACAAAATGACCTTATTTATGCTGAAAACTCTAAGGAAGCTTCCCAATTAGTCGACAGAGTGCAACATAGGCACTATCTGACTTGAGTGATGGTTTAGTGGGGTATTAGCTATGAAGGAGTTACTGAGCCATACTTTTGTGAGAAAGGTATCAAAACATTGGCACAAGTGGATCAAGATACCATTCTTAAGAAGGTAGTGAAGCCACTTAACAACACCATGTTCAATAACCAAGAAGGACCACTTCCAGCAAGACTCGGCGCTGGTTATAAAGCTCGGTCTACGCAGTCTTGGTTG
The DNA here is from genome assembly GCA_014332785.1 of Antheraea mylitta. NCBI lineage: Eukaryota > Metazoa > Arthropoda > Insecta > Lepidoptera > Saturniidae > Antheraea > Antheraea mylitta. Next base: position 517,858 of record JACEII010000080.1, on the reverse strand, counting down.
GAAACGAACATTTCGAACTTCATCAGAGCTGAAGACTGTCCGTTGTCTAGTCCCGATCTTAATATACGGGATTATGAGTTATGGTCAGTTTTAGAGAGTACAGCTTGCTCAAAACGCCATGATAATCTGGAGTCTCTAAAACAATCCATACAATTAGCAGTGAAGAATTTTCTCATGGAAAGAGTGCGTGCTTCTATTGATAACTGGCCTCAATGTTTAAAGGACTGTATTGCAGCCAATGGAGATCACTTCAAATAAGCTTTTTATATTTTAAATTGTTTTATATTTATGTATTAAACTAACACACTATAAAAGTAATAAATGTTATATGCAATAGAAAATATGTTCTTTTTTGTTTCAGTATTTATGGCAAGACTAGGTATTTCAGATATCAGTAAAATAATTATATTATACAGTTCATAAATAAATCACAAACTTACTAAACGTAACATTTGAGATATTCCCTTGAGATCAGGTTTTATCATATTACTATACCCCATATTATTATTACCATTAGAATATAACATTTCACCTTCTGCAACAATGAAAAAAAAAAACACTTCAGTTTTTGAGAACAGAACAATAAATAAAACTCACTCCAAAGCCACATTAAATGTTATAAACACAATATAAAACATTAATATTCTATTGACAGTCCTGTCCTATATGTTACTACTCTACATTCATATTTCATATCTATATATTAATACGTGAAGCAAAATCTTTGTATCCCTTTTTAACCGACGTTCCGGATTTCCCCTTTCCATGAAGGGATGAACTTGAAATTTGGTATAGTTAAGTTTATGTGGGGGAGAAGTGCAGAAAGCTACTTATTTATTTTACATTATATGCATTAGAAGTACATTAAATTAATTAAAATATGAATTACTCACACTACTGCTTGAATTTTACACATCATATACACACATGTAAATAAAAAATACATTGATAGCCATCATAAACTTCAGAAATGGTTTTGAAGGAGGTTGCTATGCTCGACTGTATGTATATTTTACTCTTACGTTCCAATTACCCTTTTCCATCCTACATTCAACAATGATATTATAATATTAACTATTATTGTAATGTTTATTATTTTTTATGCTGAACTCACTTGATATGATGATTTAATAAAATAATGAGCCAAATAATACTTTAATAAACATGAATTTTGTTCATAAAAGTAATCCATGACTTAGACCTCTACGGTTTGATGTTGCAATTCAACTTCATGTAGCAACAAAAAAGAATTTATTTTCAAAAGCTAATGGTACTATTAAAACATCTTTGTCTTGGATTCACCATTTGATTGTATTGTGCTTTTCCACTATATTACTTTTCCAAACGATGATACTGGGCAATCACTATTTCTCATAATGAACAGACTACATTTAATTCAATATCACCCAGAAATACCACCCACACATTGTGTTGTGTACAATTAATTGAAAATTATGTCATGGGTTGCGATAAATTTCTTTATTATCGTAAAGTTATGTTTACTTAAAATTTGAGAGTTTACCACATGGTTTTTGTTTCAAATTTATAATTAATTTCAATTTCATTTACACATAGATTTTTTTATGTTTATATAATTAAAGATCATGGCAAATAACAGAGTAGCCATGATGAAAACCTTTGATTATAGAAGCAACTTTGACAAAGGAACTGTAATAAAGTTCAAACTTTAAAAAATCAATGGTTTCTGAGAAAACATATTTCCTTATAATCTTTTGCTAGATCAATATATTCATAATTGTGTAAGTAATTTGGTAGATGAATATAATAAATTGTAATCGGCAACATATTATATATATATATATATATATTCAGCAGAATATAAACATTGCATATCATTTAGTGCAAATCAGCATTCTACTGAAACTTCATTTGGAAAGAGTTCATGATAATGTAAACAAAAAATAAAACGCTTCTTAGAAATGGGATCACAGGTCACAAGTGATGCAATCACATAATAACTACAGTCAAGTCCTTGTGCCTTTCCTATGCTTCTATAACATGCAGGCACAAAAACACGTAGTACAAATGTATAATTGTTATATATATATATATAATTGTTTTGTGTAACATTTTGCTGTCATAAAAATAAGTTATATTCGGCTCTTTTACATTTCGGATTTGTTTGCTGTAGACTTGTATGGAAGGATGTGAATATCTTCATCAGCAATAAGATATTGTACACCATTCCTTTTTTACAAATTCTAAACTCCAGTGCAGTTTAAGTTGTTCATCTATTCAAAGACCAATATAATAAAATTTACCTTTAACAGTGTAAACAATGAGGAAACAGTGGATATATGAAACACTGCAAAATGCATAAACATATAACGACAACATACTGTTAATCTACAAAAGCATTATAAAGAAATCTATATCTCTATATATTAAAGTAACATAAACATTTGCCACAAGTGATTTGTGCAGTGAACCAATAGTTTTTTTACATTACTACTAGTAAATGTAGTAAATATGCAATTGAGTATATAATTTAATGTACCATTGTTTAGTTGCACACTTGTTATTTACAATTGAAATATTTGAAACAGATATGACTCATATTTACATAAAGTATTACACAGCCTTCGAAGATAAACATTGATGAAAGAGTAAATAAATGTATTTGTAGTTTACTATTTTTAACCAATATATATATCGAATACACCAATAGATAAGTGGTTATATACCTAAAATGCACAAAATTAATTTGTAACTTTGGGTTTTTGATGTACACACAAAATCTAATATCCTCTGTTGGAAAGAATTAAAATCAATTTCAAGTGCTTATTAACAACTGAACCGCTGTTTTGGCCGTCATAGACGATGTATATCAATAAATGTGCCACTTTCTCCTACTTATAAGGAATAATAAAAATTAGAAATATTTTAAATTACTCACCTTCATCGTTAAAAGAGAGCGGCGGCGGTGGATTCTCTCCGACGAGAAAGAAATTGTTGTCTATATTTCTTACTCTTCTTCCTGTAGCCATCGCGAGGTCTTCGAGAACGTCCTTTTTGGTGCACCATCTTCCGTTACTCATTTCGTCTAAAAGAAAAACAATTCAGTCAAGTTACAACTTACACACGTTCAACGCAGTATTTGTATATGCAGCTTGTATTTTAGTACCTATATACACATCAATAATAGTTATATATTAGGACTTACAATTTGACTGCATAAATAATATTTATAAGGCTTTTTTTTCCTGAACTGTCTAGTGACTACGCTATTGACCTAGCAAGGTCTTAAACTCTTAACCACAGACTATTAGTCGTATAGCCCGTACAGGTCAGTGTTGCCGTTTAAGAAATTTAAAGTCTCCAGACGTCATTTAAAAAGTCGCTAGATTTTGAAAAATACATAATTAAAAAATCCGCCGGAAGAAATTACAAAAACAACATCATCAATTCATTTTGTTACCTGTAATTACAATGAAATTTGTACCAAAATACTGAAATATTTTCAATTCATTTATATCATCTTCTATAAAAATTATCGTACATTATTAACCATCTTTTTTATCTTCTTAATTTTCAAGTCGTTTCTCTTACTAATTCTGAAGTTGCCATTATTGGTAGTTCTCATGTATTCTTTAGTCAGTTTTTTCTATGTCCAAGTGAATGTAATGGCATAAGCGCCAAATCTTCCGTATAATATTTCAGACATTTTTCATCTTCTTAATCTTTAAGTCATAATAAAACAAAATTGTTCAAATGTGTCGTAGCGTGGAGTTGCGGGGAGTCGTGCGGGCGATGGCCACCTACAGGGCACCGGTCTGGGTAGATGCCTTCGGTGCTGACAATGTGCGCGTGCTGTGTAATGCGCAGGCTGCGTACTGCACGGCGTCCTCGGCGGCGGTCTTCACGTTTACCGGCTACCTTCGTTGGGAGCTGGAGGCTGGAGTTGTCGCCGCCGAGTTACGGGAGGGGGCGATAGAGAGGTGGATGCAAGACCTGGTGGACGCGCGCTTCAGGATGCACACCGTCGACGCCGTCCGCCCAGTCCTGCGAGAATGGATAGGGAGGAGTTGTGGTTCCTTAACGTTTAGGCTGGTGCAGGTACTGACCCGAGCATGGTTGTTTTGGGTGGTACCTGCACCGAATCGCTCGCAGGAAGCCGACCGTCGCCTGTCACGAGTGCGGCGCTGAGGAAGACACCGCGCAGCACACGCTTTCTTGTGTTGCGTGGGAGAGACAGCGCCGCACTCTGGTGGCGGCGGCAGGGGGGAATTTGTCGCTGCCGAGTGTGGTCTACGCAATGCTCACAGGCGTGGTGAGCAATGGCCTCCTTTTGCGAGGAGGTCATCTCGCAAAAGGAGGCGGCAGAGAGGGCCCGCGAGGTAGACCCCCTAGGTTGCCCTCTCCGTCAACGGAGGACAGGCGGTGGTTTGCCCAACTCCTCCCGCCACCGTAGCCGGATCTGAGGTGATGCAGCCGGTGGGCTTATCCCTTCATTGCACAGGTCCGGCGGACGAGGGGAGGCAGCTGGTGTGTACCCAGTCTGCCTCTCTATAGGCAGGAGCCCGGCGGCCACCTTCCGCCGGGCGGACCGCTGGGGCGGCTCTACAAGGTTGATTAGCTAGAACGATCACTTGCCGCCTCAACAACACGGTCTGTCGGTACACCGTCGGGTTATAGTCCGTGCGAGTCGGACATAACCCACCCTGTCCCCCGGGAGGGTGGGTATCCATAAGGGATATTTCCACGTAAAAAAAAAGGTTTAAGTTTATCAGGGCAAGTTAGGTGATTGATATTCAAGTAAGGTTTGGTGCATTTCAATGTTTCAACAAAATGGTGGGTCCCTTGTTACAACATTCAGGAAATTTTTGTGGCATCTCAGAATTCATGGTCCGTAGTATTATTTTCCATTCACTTTACTTATAGACAATAAACGAACCATACCACATAAAACCCCACCAATTTTACATAATAAAGAGTCAAGTAACACAAGGTTATGAATGAAATATAAAATCCACTACATGAGATATTAAAATCCCGCCAAAAACTTCTGACAATAAACTATTAGTCGTATATAATAGGTAGCAGACCTATGAAATTGCCGTTCTGCAGTGCTGGCCATTTCAAATCAAAAGAAATTTTGTTTGGCTAAGATTCAAATTCTAATTTCAATTTTTTTTTTTTAAACACGGAATTCTTTTCTAACAGTAGTCATTTGTTTATTGATTAGTGTTACATTTTCATCGCAATTCAGTCTTTTTTGTTATCATGAATACGTTACAAATTCGAGTAATTGTGGAATATGAGTACCGTCGTCACAGCAACGCGGCACAAGCGGCACGCAACATAAACGACGTTTACGGAGCTACACTAAAAATCAACGCACCACCTGTTAATGGTTTGCTCGCTTCCATTCTGGTAATTTCGACCTGAAAAATGAACTTCGCGGTCGTCCGAAGACTTTGATCGACAATGACGAATTAAAGGCGATTGTGGAAGCTGATGATACAGTCTATGACTAAATTAGGAGCAGCTTTCAACGTTAGTGTCAAAACAATATTGGTCCATTTGCGTCAAATTGGCAAGGTAAAAAAGGTTGATGGGTGTCCCACGAAATCAATGATCGCCAGCGCGAAGTACGCGTCGAGACGTGCCTTGGACTGCTCAACAGACACACAAATGAAAGAATTTTGAACCGCATTGTTACCTGTGATGAAAAATGAATTCTGTTTGATAACCGCAAGCGCTCAGCAAGTTGGTTTGATCCTGGTTCAGCACCTAAACAATGCCCTAAACGAAAAACTTACCCCTAGCAAACTGATGGTCACTGTTTGGTGATCTAGCGCCGGTGTGATTCATCACAGCGTCTTACCAAACGGGGTGAGCATTACTACAGATGTGTACTGTGAAGAACTGAACACAATGATGGAGAAGCTGGCACATCTGCAACCAGCATTGATCAATTGCTCGTCTCCGCTGCTCCTGCACGACAACGCGCAACCTCATACTGCACAGCAGACGTCGCCAAGTTGCAAGAACTGGGGTTGGAAGTTCTCCGTCATCCGCCCTACTCACCAGACTTTGCGCCTACAGACTACTACCTTTTCCAGAATTTCGATAACTCCTTGGCGGGAAAAAAATTCAGTACCCGAGAGGCAGTACCAAATACCCTTGAAGATGATGATTTCTTTAAGAAGAGCATCAATAAACTGCCACTGCGTTGGCAAAGATGCATTTATTGCATGTGTGATTACTTCGATTAATACAAATAAAAAATTCATAAAAAAAATCCGTTTGATTTTTTCATACAAAACGGTAATTTCATAGGTAAAGACCTAATATATCGTATAGTTTATATTACTAAAGAAGTAAAGTTTGTGAGTTGGTGACGTGAGTTTGTGACGTTTTAGGGGGTAAATTATGCGATTTGCGATTGCGATGTGCGATTCGAAAAAATCTTTCAATGTTATATAGCTCATTTATCGAGGATGGTTATAGGCTATATATCATCATGCTAATACAATATGTATGCATATATAGTATATATGCATGTATAGCAATATATTACATTACAATTTTAAGGGCCACTTGCACAAACGTTATTCAATCGAGTTATGTGTACTAGTATTTTTCAGTCTATCAGTTACCAAGTTTTATATGTAGTGGCGGTTGGACTGGTGGAATATCATTTCGATATCTGCAGGTTCGAACCCGGCGTGTACGATCGATTTTTTTAAAATTTCCGTACATCTACTAATTTTAATTGGTATCACTATCAGCTGACGGTGTAGGGAAAACATCGTGAGGAAACCTGAACATGAGAAATGTTCTTGTAGTACTACTATATGTGGAAAAACATACAACAGTGGACTTCTCACAGCTTGAAATCGCCAATATGTCGTGAGCTGGTTTGCTGATTATGCCCATACCTTCTTTCGGGATGAGGCCTATAGCATTGCGGTGGGTCTCTACATGCTGATGATGATGAATATTTTTCAGTAACAGTTTCCAAAAATGCTCGTTGCTTTATATGTTCATCTGTTCATCTGTTCGGCGGATAAAGAATGTCGCCCCAAAATTGGTGACCTCCGACGCATGTGATTGGCGCTCAAACATTATCGAGCAATCACAATTTTTACAACCGAACGGCGAGGCCCTATACAACGGTGACTTCTACACTGCACCGACAAATTTCACGACGGCCAACTACGCAGAGGATAGGACCCCTGCATGACCCGTGACTCATCCACTTCAAACACAACGGTGAGATCTTTCTTTTACTGAACGTGCAGTAAACACATTAACTCACAACAACTCAACAAGGAAACGAACGAGGACTGTATCTCAGTTGGAACTATCAACCGTCCCCAACATGGACTCACCAGCAACGCAATTGGCTACGCTTAAAGAGATGGTGCAGCAACTTACACATGAAATAGCATCACTAAAAAGCCAACAGCGCCGTGTATCCAGTAGCCGCTCTATTTCGACCAGCAGAAGACGACACCATTCACCTGCGCTACGATGTTGGTATCACACGAAATTTGGTAGGCAAGCCAAGAAATGTACTCCTCCTTGTAATTGGAGTGAGCAAAAACTCAAGCAGCAATCAGTAACGGCGGGCACTGATTGCTGTTTATTAGAAAATAATAACCGTCGCTTATTTGTTACTGACAGGATCACGAAGACCGGTTCCTAGTCGACACGGGGTCTGATCTATGCTGTTTCCCTTATAGCTGGCTACGAGAAAAAAGATGCTCCTCTAACTGGGAGCTCAGTGCCGCTAACGGCAGCTCAATTAAAACTTATGGCACCGTCACACTCCGACTCGACTTGGGACTACGCCGTGATTTTAGTTGGGAATTTGTAGTCGCAGATGTCAGTACTGCCATTATTGGCGCAGATTTTTTGGCACACTACCATCTTTTGCTAAACTGTCACAACAAGAGGATAGAGGATGGTAAGACTGGTCTGTCAGCAAACGCTTCCACAGCCATTATTGAACATTCTAGCGTTAAGGCAATAGGTCCCTCGGATTCTGCATTTGCACAAGTGCTTGCCGAATTCTCAAACATTTTCCGACCTCCCGGTCTTCCTCGCTTTCATAAACACAACACAGTCCACCATATCCGGACTACAGACGGGCCTCCAGTATCATGTCGACCTCGTCGGTTAGCTCCTCAGAAACTTACTGCTGCAAAGAGCGAATTTGAAAGCATGGTACGGAACGGCATTGCCCGCCCGTCTTAAAGTGCTTGGTCCTCTCCGCTTCATATGACGGTCAAGAAAGACCTTTCTTGGCGACCTTGCGGTGATTATCGCGCTTTAAACGCGCGAACCATACCTGACCGTTATCCTGTCCGACATATCAACGATTTTAGCCACAATCTAGCAGGTTCGAAAATTTTCAGTACCATCGACCTGGTAAAGGCGTACCATCAGATTCCAGTATACCATGAGGATATCCCGAAGACCGCCATTGTTACACCATTTGGCCTCTTCGAATTCCCTTATATGACCTTTGGGTTACGCAACGCTGGACAAACGTTCCAAAGATTCATTGATGAGGTCACACAGGGATTAGATTTCGTTTTCCCATACGTGGACGATATCCTCGTATTTTCTGAGACCGAATCTCTGCAAAAAGACCATCTCAGAATCTTATTCAAACGCCTACAAGATTATGGCGTCATAGTGAACGCATCAAAGTGTGTGTTTGGTGCCCACGAAGTAGTTTTTCTAGGTCACACCATTAACTCAGAAGGAACTCGCCCTCCTCAGGATCGAGTACAAGCTTTACTAAATTATTCACCTCCTAAAACTGTCCAAGGTGTACGACGTTTTCTCGGTATGTTGAATTTTTATCGCCGCTTCATACCTCATGCTGCACAGTTTCAAGTACCACTCATTGACGCAGTAGTCGCTACCAACAGTAAAGGCGCAAAACTATTTTCATGGACGCCCGAGCTATTGGAACATTTTGAAGCCTGTAAAACTAGTTTATCAAAGGCAACTTTACTTCAACATCCAATTAACGATGCACCTCTCGGTCTGTTCACAGATGCTTCCAGCATTCACGTGGGATCGTGTTTGCAACAACAAGTCAATGGTCAATGGCATCCTTTAGCTTTTTTCAGTAAAAAATTGACTTCCAAACAATCACAGTGGCCTGCTTATTACCGAGAGCTATTAGCAATATACGAAAGTGTACAACACTTTCGTTATATTTTAGAAGTAAGCAATGCAACCATTTTCACTGACCACATACCTCTGTTATACGCTTTTGTTCAAAGACGAGAGAAGCTTCCACCTGCACAGCTGAACCAACTATCTTTCATCAGTCAATTCACAACTGACATTTAGTACATTAAAGGTTCTGAAAACCTTATTGCTGATGCCATGTCACGAATTGAGGCAATTTCATTAGAACAAGAATATGAAACCTTAGCACGTTCTCAAGGCACTGATGAAGAACTTCAAAATTTATTGAAAAACGGTTCAAGCCTTAAACTTACTAAAATTAATATTCCTGGTACTGGCGTTTCTATATTTTGTGATGTTTCCACAGATAGGCCGCGTCCGTATGTGACTCCAGAACTGCGGCGGGTTGTGTTCAATAAGCTGCATAATTTGAGCCATCCCGGCGCACGAGCTACCACCCGCCTTGTCACCGAGCGGTATGTTTAGCCATCCGTTAATAAGGAATGTCGCGAGTGGTTACGAGCGTGTCCTGCCTGCCAACGCAGCAAAGTCTCCAGGCATAATACCACTCCCCTCAGTAATTTTAAAACCCCATCTGGTCGATTCCTCCATGTCCATTTGGACATCATAGGACCATTACCTGTTTGCGATGGTTATTGCTATTGCTTAATAGCAATAGACAGGGTAACGAGGTGGCCAGAAGTATGGCCAATGCGTTCTATAACTGCAGAAAAAGGGCCAGAGACAATTTTTAAGGCCAGCACGCTACAACTACTAAGATTACTATTACCAGCCTGCTCCAAATTCCGGTACCTCGTGTCGGTTTAATAATCTAGAATGATATATATCAATTTTTAAATAAAAATATCGATATTGTATAACAGTTCTAATATCCATAGTATGGACTCGATACTCTATAGTGAGTATAACATATAATAGTCCTCCGCTAGGAGTAATATTATTCTGTGTAATAGTCTGTGGTAGATAATCTGCGTTTTTTTATCTGTTTGATTTCATAACAGAATCCTAAAGTATATTATTATACCCGTAAATCAGAATTATGGGGGATGAAAAACCAGATGAGGCACAAGCAGATTTGACAAACGCCACTGAAAACTTAAAAATTGATAATGACCAAAGAGAGAATGGGGACTCTGCAAAATCGGATAAGGTGAAAAGTAAGTTTCATTATTCATTTATATACATAAAAAAATGACAACTTATAATAGGTTGTAATTTCTTCTAATTATAGGTAGTATGAGATACTTATTTTAATTTTACAGGTTTTAGTCGTGTGTACCAGTCATTGGTACATTGAAGTCCAGTGAATGATCGTAGTGCGGTGAAGCTGTTAAAACTTTGCTAGACAATACCGTAGTCAGTTCGAGGAAAAAAAAAACAGGCTTGGCATTAGGAATTCGCATCTCGAATTTGGGGTTATTAAGGGTTCTTTTTATAGGGGTTGGTTCCCCCTTTCAAAAGACACCCACTCCCCTTACGGAGTTGTGGTTTTTTTACATGTGTTTGAAGTTATGAATTAGGTAACGTGATTATTCCTTCAGAGGCTCATTTTTAAGGTTTATCATACTATAATTTTGTTGTTTTGTACATATTTATTGTTGTTTTATAATTAATCACTATTATTTTAGTAAAAAAAAATCAAATATAAATTATGTGTATGACAAACAGAATCTTTTCCAGATCTTGTATTTTTCGTTTTATTATTACTATATTTAATCCATAATTCAACGGTCTCGATCATAGAAAAGAATATAATATAAATTATTTGTATAATCATAAAGCCACATATGAGACAGGCAAGTGTGGGTAGCGAGTGAGCAAAATAGTCCAAGAAAATCCGACTGAGATAAATTGGGTTAATAGAGATATAAGGCTGCGCTTTTCACTCCCACCCTAGTCCTTTATGTAGGTTAGTATAGGGAATACATCAAATTTTTGGTCAGTAGTAGGGCTTACTACCGTCATGACTCATACATGAGATTTGTTATTGTCCTTGATTGTTATGCTCTATAGTTTAATGATATTTATATTAATTTAAAAATTTCCTGATGATAAGTGTTAGTAGTCACTTCACATTCTAACTAAAGCAGTTACTAGTGTTTATACATTTAGCTATTTACCAAAAATGACACTAAATAAAATAAAATTGTAGTTTGGTGAAGCTGTTAAGACCTTGCTGGGTCAATAGTGTAGTTATTTCGAAAAAAAAAATCCAAATCCATGCTTCTTTGTATATATATATTTACATTTATTTTAATTATATTTTTTTTATTTTAAATTTTCGTAATTTACTATTTTATATGTAATAATAATAGATTATAAAAACAAATTTAAAAAAATATGATTGTTAATATCCTATATTAGCAACTTTAGAATAACATGAAAATGAATGACATATGTAGTCTGTATAATTTCATTTATTTTAATTGTAATTTGTTAAAGAGTTTTGTATGAGAGATCATTATGACCAATTCAATATGACATTATTGCATTTCAGTTGATATTTTATTAAAAGCCACTGGCAATGCACCTATTATGAAGAAAAAAAAATGGGCAGTAGACGCAGAAAAACCTATTGGGTGGATTATGGAATTTGTGAAGAAATATTTAAAGCTTGAGCCAGAGGAAAAATTGGTATATAATAGTTTAATTTATTATACATTTCATTTCATGAGAGCCTGGTAAAACTATTTCAGCACTAGAATTCCCATTAATAGACAAAGATTTCTTTTGTTATATTTCACACTCTTGAAACCTCGCATTAGGTAATAATAAGCACTGTATAATTTATTATTGTTTTGTAGCATTGGTGGGTATATTAACCAAAAAGTTTGCTATTCTTTGTTTTCCATTCATCTTTTACAATTTACACAACACACATTTTTTTTTTATCGAAGCACGACATAGTGACTGCACTATGCCTGATGTTAAGCATAGTACAATCCAAAAACAGTGGCGACCACCGAGAGACAAATCATCCATCGTCGGTCGCCGCTGTCATGCCGGCCATAATGACGAAAGTCACTCGGTACTGGATATGCACAGGCTGATCCCGAAACGCGACACGCAGAAACGAGTCTCTATGACTGGCTCTGTCGCCATATACATGGGGGTTGCGACCCAGTCGGGCTGTAAAACCCTACCACCCCGCTTGCACCATTGCCTCGTTCGTTATTCAGCAGGGTGCACCACGTGCAGGTGAGGTTGACTTGGGTGTCTCAAGTCTTAAGATGTTACTCGACACCCCTTACACCCCACACATAATTAAAACGGAACATAACTCGGAACATTGACATAGACTCACATACATAATAAATTATCTCATAGATTACCAAATTAAGGTTGCTTTCATCAACAAGCACAGTATAATTCACAATAAGTGTTCTCTTTTTTTTCGAACTGTCTACATTATTGACCTAGCAAGGTCTTAACGGCATCATTGGACTACTAAGGCGAGCGCTTGTGGCACTCAGACGATTTTATTTGGGCAACTAGCTCAAAGGCGCACGTCACACCCGGCTTGGGCTGTTGTCTGATACATGCAATTCACGACCTATCTGAGCCAACCTAAGCTAAGCTACATATTCATAATTATATGAATTATTGAAACATATATATGTAGGGGTTTTCAATGATGCAGCGATTTTCTTAATACAACAAACTATATTTTTTAAAATTACAAAAAAACACTTGAACTTAAAAATACGTCTTAGCTTTACGTCGTACGTCATTAACACAGTGAGAGGAAGTCTGTCAGTGCTGCCTCTTGTGACAAATTGTCGAACTAATGGTTCGTTCAGAAATATATTCCTACATGTATGTACCAGGCAGACATAACTCGACAACTCTTATATGTATTTTGTGTTGCATAATTTTTCTAAACTTTTGATAAGGGAAAAATAAAACCCTTCCACTTTCATGTGTAAGCATGTATATGTGCACGTGTATGGAGGTGATATGTGTAAAGTTATCGCAGTGATGTAGGATTAAGTTCCACTGTATAGTGTGAGCAGCGTACTCAAGGGCTCCACATCAAGGGAACAGACCTGCCGTTCCCATTAAAATATCTATGATATATAGACATGTTCTCTGTCATGCCAGTCTTCGAGCCTCTTGTCAGTTGGTCAATCATAAACATATATGTGACATACCAAAAGAGTATTACTGTGGTAGCCTCATTTACTTTTTGAATTTACACAGGCTGACCCTGAAAAGTGACACATATAATAATACGAATATTGTACCTGGTATATTTCAATTATATTTTTTAACATTTACCTTTTATACATATCTTTATAATGATTTCTAAACTAAGCAGTGCTTTTTTACAGTATAGCAGTGTGGTATATGATGGTCACTGTTCAATTAGACACAATTGCTATGGCCTATCACTCCTTGTTGTTGTTTAACTTGTTTAATGTACAATGTATGGTTCTCTTGCTAATAACTTTATTATAATTGTTATTAAAAGTATTATAATATTTTATTTTTTTAAACAAAATTACTAATTAAAATATAAACGATTATTTTTACAACTATTTTTTTACTTCACTCAGTTGATTATATTTGTTTTTCTAATATTAAGCAGTTGTATGAAACTGGCTTGTTTTTGTCGGCATTTATTAAAATTGTTTCTTTTGCCATAGTCATTTTCCCAATGGCAGGCTGTTATGAATTAATAAGTTTCCGCAATGAGAGCTGTATATACATGTGTTGATAAAAATGTTACTTTAGTCTTCTTTTTTATATATAAATTTCTTCTGTACATGTGTATGTCACTGAACTCCCTAAACAACTGGACTGATTTTGATGAAATTTTGTGTGCGTATTACAGTGGACCCGAGAATGGTTTAAATTCACAACTAGACTCGGTAGGTGGCGCTGTGGTTGAATTCTAGATTTTTTTTATAGGAAGGATAATGTTCGTAGGGCTGACCATTCAATACGATTTTTTGCTTAGTTATTTTTTTTCCATTGGCTCTGCAACTATGTAAATTAAAAGTTTATTTTATGCCAACAAAAACAGTGACATCAGCTAGTATTTTATATATCATAATTTGAGGTGTACATTATTTCAGTAATTGCTACATAAAAATCAACTCTATTGTTCCACAGGAAGTCACACTCATATAAACATATTACTGAAAATAAAATTTAATAAAATGGAACCTTTGATTTCACAGTTCCTGTACGTTAATCAGACTTTCGCACCATCACCAGATCAAATAGTGAAAAACCTTTACGAGTGTTTCGGTACTGATGGGAAGTTGGTGCTTCATTATTGCAAAAGTCAGGCGTGGGGCTGATTAACAAAGGGCATATAGGCTGGAATATTGAACTGTATTGTCTACCGAAGTATGTATTTTAATGAAATGAATTTGTGTTTTATTGGTGTAAGCTGAGAGACTTAAATTTCGAATTTCGAGTGTACGTAATGTCGGAATTTTTTGAATGAATTTTAGCATTTTTTTATTGTCCTTGGCCTCTGTGAAAAATACACAATTCTGCCAGTGTCATGTACATTAAGAACAATTCCAATGATAATATGACAACAAAAGATTTGAAGTTGATTTCAAGCACCACCATATATATTTAACGAATAACAAAAGGACAATAAACCTTGATGTGAATGATCAGATTTCTATTAAACGCCATCTATCGTTTATTTTCTCGTACTAAAGTGCTAGCTTTCCATGTCTTAAATGTTTGATATTTTTTATTTTACAAAGATAATTTTAACTTATCCACACTCCTATTCTTTTTTTTTACATATGATGCTAAAACATTATTTTTGGTTACTGAAGGAACAAGCTGTATCATTCTAATTTTGTAAATGTGATATTATTTTATGTAATAAATCTTATAATAAATTATAAATGTAAGAACATCTTAATGCAGCATTTTTATTATACTAATAAATTCATAACCACTTATTTGATGGATGGGTAACATCAACAAAAATACCATTTAAAATGTATGAAAAATGTTTAATTATGTATTACAAAAAAGTTAAAACTAAGAACAGACTTGAATCATTTTCTGTCGCCGCCGCCGCTCACGTAATCTTTACTAGTTGTTCTCGTCGGTAAGCTGTCTATAAAAAATGAACATTTTTTTTTTTTTTATTGAAGCACGACAAAGTGACTGCACTATGCCTGATGGTAAGCATAATACAATCCAAAAACAGTGGCGATCACCGAAAGACAGATTATCCATCGCTGCTCGCCGCTGTCATGCCGGCCATAATGACGAAAGTCACCCGGTACTGGATATGCACAGGCTGATCCCGAAACGCGAAGCACAGAAGCGAGTCACTATGACGGACTTCTTCGCCATGTACATGGTGGTTGCGACCCAGTCGGGCTGTAAATCGCTACCACACCGCTATCGCCATGGCCTCGTTCGTTGATCAGCAGGGTGCACCACGTGCAGGTGAGGTTGGCTTGGGTGTCTCAAGTCTTATGATGTTACTCGACACCCCTTACACCCCTTATATTGACCTCACCGGAACAGGCAAACCTACAGATGCTCGGCGACAGGTTTGCAACTTGAGGGTGATTACTAATTAAAGCGGGCTAAAAAAAACATTACCATAATGCTATAGTTTATTCACGATGTTTTCCTTCACTGGAAGCTCCGGCTCTTTCGCAATAATTCGAACCTACGTTCATCGACTCGGTGTCTAAACACGCTATCAACCGAGCCAATGCTTCAAAACTTCTTTCTTAAATCATTTTCTTCTATACATCAAAACTGGTAAATGGCCCTTAAAATTATCTATTTTCTTTTTTGTTGTAGTCTTGCCCCTAAGATTCCTTGACAATTAAAGGGCGGTTTTTCAAAATGACAACTTTTTAATAAAGGACTATACAAGTATACAAGCACGTGAAACAAAACACAAAGCATTTAAAAATATATATCGTCTGTTTTTTTCGTCTAACCTCCAAATCGGTTGCACCGATCTTTATGGACTATTTTAGATCTTATTTTTAAATACCTATCTTTCAGATTATTATTGCCATTCTCGAATTGTTAATAATGTGTGATTATTTTAAATGTTACAACAAGATGGTGGCCCCTTGGTCCCTTGTGAGAGCTTTCCAGGGAGTTTTTGTTGCAGCTCAACTTCATGGTCCGTGGTATTATTTTCCATTCACTTCACTTATGCACAATAACCGACCTGTTTTCGTAGTCCGGTGAAGCTGTTAAGAACTTGCTGGGTCAATAGCGTAGTCATTTCGAAAAAAACCGACCTGTATTACGTAATCACCACCAATTTTACAAAATATAGAGGCACATAACACTAGATTATGAATAAAATATAAAATCGACTATATCACCAACCAAATCCCGTCAAAAAACCAACGGGGCTTTTCCTGGCTTATTTCTTCGAAAAAAATTTCGCGTAGGATTGGGAATCCGGGATCAATTGATCACATAATCGGTTGTTAGACTGTTTAGTTTAAAAGAAAATCATACAATACTTTATAAATAAAAAAAAATAGGAGCTTAATTTTCGAGTAATCGATTCTCTACATTTTTATTTTGTCATGGATTAATTCCACAGACCATCATTCGAATCGATTTAAAAGTCATTTTTTTTTTTTCGAAGAAAGACCATACCTAATTCCATGTAAATAAAGAGGAAAGGATTCACACACAATAAGGCACACAAATCCGAGAATGTTCACATTAGATAATTTTTTTTGCTACATTCCATGCCAACCAAGTCGCTGATAATAAATAATATCTTGTGATAAACTAACCAGCAGGTCGACAACACTTTGTTCCCGTTACGTTTCCTTTAGGTATATTCTTCTTCGTTCTATCGGAGGCTGCAGTCGCATCACATGGACAGCACGAGTGCACGCTGCTCCTGCTCGTATCCATTGCATCTATTTTCTCCACCTATCAGAAACAAAATCAAAAACCCTTTTTGTAACCCCCATGTTACAAATCCCTAACAGATACTCATCCCGTGGGTCAGCTGAGGATGGGTTATGTCCGATTTGCACGGACTAAAACCCCCATGGTGCCTTCATACACGTTATTGGCGGGGGAGCAGGGACTGCCGACTGGCACTGCGTCTGCTCTCCCGACAGGTGTGGGCCCTCTAAGAGTCCCAGACTGCGGTCTGAGGGGTCAAAGATGGTAGACCCCTCAAAGAGGGAGTGGGTGTTAGACCCCTCCTAATTAACTGTGGAAGTCGCATCGACAAAAAAAAAAAATCAAAACCCCTAACAATTTACGTTTCAAAAAGTGCTTATGAACGTTAAAACACTACCACCGGTTTAGAAAATAAGGTATTTATCGAAAATAACCGATAATGAAGTCGATCGAATCTCTTATCTTCTTTTATTTTGTAACGTCGTCTCAACAGTTTTAAAAGTACGACATTATGCTCACTTACGTGCGTGTTACCGAACCTAAAATATTGTATAAGCTGTGCCCGCGGCTTTGTCCGCGTGGAATCTCATTTAAAAAACAGTGACTAGTAAATTCATCGTGTTAAGTCCATTTAATTATACAATTTTATTCCGTGCTTAAGTCGCGTCGTCATTAAAATTATAATAACTTTTGATAGAGCGAACCGATTTTAATGAAACCAAGACTAAATGTTACTCGAAGATATGCTTTATTATTTTTTTTGGTTAGGTTTTATCGTCAACTCAGTACTTTAGCAGTGATGCGTGCTCAAACAGACAGACATATTTAAAAATGAAAGGTTTTTTTATTACCTGTTCTTAGACACTGCAAAATTTATATTTCATAAAAATCTAAAAATAAATACACGTTTGATTTACATTCTTATTATATATACATCTAGTCAAAATTCCCGTATAGTATATATATGTATATATATATATATATAATAATAAAAATAAATAATAAAAATGTACATATAAAAATGAATATAACCATTTATTTTGTCCTATACAAAAGGGAGTTCTTATAAGATTAGCATAAAAAAAAGAAATACAGTTAAAACTGTTTAAGGCGACATCGTTTAGAACAACATATCGGTTATGTTAACCTAGAACAAAGGTTTCGGCTGAAAGCTGTATTTCGAAAACAGCACCGGTTGTTATGACTTTTGGTTTTTACACTAAATATGGCTAGACCCTTCGATGTCGTTATTTTAACTGTACAATGTTTCATCGAGAGTCTAATAACTGTATGTATCAAGACTCATTTGGCTGTATTTTTATGTAACTTGTAGTTTTTCGTATTCAAATCATGACCGTTTTTTATATTTTTTTAATTCCTATGATAATATCTTAATTTTATTTTCCATTAAACTTAACATTATTTCCCATTAAACTCTTGACAGTATTATGCGCAAATCCGAAATTACGGCTATATTCAAAGCGGCCAAAAAGATTGACAACGAATCTATCGAATCCGCCGGGTCAGTGCAGTTCTTGCAGGAACTATAGTGAGCCGGCGATTAACATTGGTCACTTCTGGTCTCCAATGAAGGCCGTTCGCTCTTTTAGTTACTTTATAAAAAAACATGACAGCGCAGACATCGAGTATGGGTTCAACAGCGGTGCACAACCCCTACACCGCTTTTACAATGGAGTTCATTAACATCCGTGGACTTCATTCTAACTTAAATGCCGTCCATCAACACCTCGAGACGGTTCAGCCTGAAATGCTCTTCTTGACGGAAACACAGATTCGCCGTCCGGCCGACACATCTTATTTACACTACCCCGGCTACTCGCTTGAAGAAAACTTTCAAGCCAAAGCCGGTGTATGTGTGTATGTACGGTCGGAGGTATGCTGTCGTCGTTTGCGCTGTTTGGAGGACCCTTCCTTCTCTGTCCTTTGGCTACACGTGGATTTAGGCGCTCAGAGCCGTATCTACGTGTGCCTCTACAGATCCTATAAGGGGGATGATGAGACTACTCGGCTCTTTGATTACTTGAGTAGGGCAGTAGATGACGCGCAGGAGCAGTTTCCCACTGCGGAATTGGTGGTCTTGGGAGATTTTAATGCACACCACGAAATGTGGTTGGGTTCCTCCAAGACGGACCATGCAGGACGAACTGCCCATGCATTCGCCTTAACACATGACCTGAGTCAACTAGTGAGTCAGCACACCCGGATTTCTGATATCACAGGTCATGCGCCCTCTCTACTGGACCTTCTGTTGACGAGTCATCCAACTGGGTATGATGTGTCAGTCAATGCTCCCTTGGGCGCATCGGATCACTGCCTAGTTGTTTCCTCTGTACCACGCGCTCCACCTCCACCGAGTGTAACTATCAAGCGCAAGGTATGGCACTACTCATCAGCAGATTGGGATGGAATGCGGGATTATTTCGCGTCCATTCCTTGGCGGCAACGGTGTTTTGACGGAAAAGATCCTTCAGCGATTGCCGATGCGATTGCCGACGAGATAAGACTTGCAATGGAATATTATATTCCTTCATCTGAGATCGTCGGTAATCGCAAAGGACACCCTTGGTACAATCGTGAATGCGCTGATACTTTTAGTAAGAAGCAAACCGCGTACCGCGAATGGATCAAGGGCCGTGCTAATAAGGATCCTAATATTCATTTCCTCAAATCAGCTTATAACTCTGCCACCAAAGTCTGTAAGAGGGCCTATATTAAAGCGAATGCTCAGCGCGTTGCACGCTTAGGTCATGAACTTGTAAGTTATCCGACTAATAGTCGAGTCTACTGGAGTCTGGCCAAAGCTGTGCAAGCCAACTTTTGTCATCCAATGTTGCCGCCGCTGAGGTACTCTGATGGAACACTGGCCTACGAACCGCAAAAGAAGGCTACATTATTAGCTAAACATTTTGCAGCTAATTCCTGGCTCGACGATCGAAACGCGCAACCGCCCACCATTCCTTGCTCTGGTGTCACTATGTCGGAATTAAGGTTCAGGCAGCGTGACGTTCTTAAGCAGCTGCGATCGCTCGATGTCCGGAAGTCTAGTGGTCCGGATGGTATCCCAGCGGTTGTTTTAAAAACATGTGCAGCCGAGTTAGCTCCAATACTAACGCGCTTGTACCACCTGTCTTACATCTCTGGTGTCGTGCCTCGGGCTTGGAGGGAGGCCAATGTGCAACCGATACCGAAGAAAGGGGACCGGTCAGATCCTAATAACTATCGTCCAATTGCCGTAACCTCAGTGTTGTGCAAGATCATGGAACGGATCATCAACACCCAGCTTGTCCGCTACCTGGAAGATCACTCATTGATTAATGATCGACAATATGGCTTTCGCCAAAACCGATCAACGGGTGATCTTCTGGCATACATGCTGCATCGCTGGGGGGAGGCAATTGACAAGCACGGCGAGGCCTTGGCAATCAGTCTCGACATTGCCAAAGCCTTTGATAGGGTCTGGCACCGTGGTCTTCTCTCCAAGCTTCCAGCGTACGGACTCCCCGACAACTTATGCAAGTGGATCTCTAGCTTTCTGCATGAGCGCAGAATTCGTGTTCTTGTTGAAGGATGTGATTCGCAGCTCATGTCAGTAAACGCTGGAGTTCCTCAAGGCTCTGTACTTTCACCTACTCTGTTTCTTCTGCACATCAATGATATGTTGCCTTTGGGCCGTATTCATTGCTATGCAGACGATAGTACCATCCATGAGTTATATTACAGCAAGCCTTCTTGCGGTCGGGGAGAAACAGAAAAGAGACGGCAAGACCTCATCATTGAGCTCGACCGATCCTTGCATCGCATATCAATATGGGGAGCAAGTAATTTGGTCGAGTTTAATGCTAACAAAACACAGGTGTGCGCGTTTACATGCAAGACATCTCCTTTTACCCCCCTTCCTACTCTTCAGAACATCTCGCTCGCAATGCGAGACAGTCTCAATATCTTGGGTATAGATATTCGCAGCGACCTTAATCCCAGAGACTACATCGGGAGCGTAATCTCCACTGCATCTCGGAGACTCGGAATTTTGAACAAGGTGCGACGGTTTTTCACGCCTGATCAGTTATATCTTCTTTACAAGGCACAAGTTCGGCCTTGCGTGGAATACTGTTCGCACCTTTGGGATGGTTCCGCGAAGTACCTACTGGAAGCCTTGGACAGGTTGCAGAGACGGGCTGTCCGCATTGTTAATGATGCAGACATTACAGAGTTTATAGAGCCGCTTCAACTGCGCAGGGACATTGCCTCACTGAGCGTGTTCTACCGCCTGTATCATGGCGAGTGTTCTGCAGAGTTGTTCAATTTAATCCCTTCTTCTCCTTTTCACAACCGAACCACGCGCGCTGGTCTACGGAGCCACAGTTTTACGGTAAACCCTATATGGGCTCGAACCAAAAAGTTCGCAACATCCTATCTTTGCCGTACCGTGAAGCTGTGGAACAATCTCCCAGCTAGTGTGTTCCCTCCTTCTTATAATATGGGGTCCTTCAAGCGTAACTTGAAGAGGCATTTACGCAGGCCGGCATGACAGCGACGACCGACGAAGTATGACGTATTTCTCGGCAGTCGCCGTTGTTTTTGGATTGCACTGTGCTTACCATCAGGCACAGTGCAGTCACTTTGCCGTGCTACTATTAAAAAAAAAAAAAAAAAAAAAAAAACTTACCTATCGAGTGTTGAGATTCGTGACAAATTTATTGCTCCTCAAGTAATTCAAGTGTAAACTTGATGATTAATGTATTAAATGCGCGCCAAGTTACGAGTCAAACCTTCTATAAAAAATATATTACATACAAATAATTCTACCTTGGAAGGTCCTGAAGGCAGTTTATTAGGACGATCACCAGACGCCCTCTGAACTGGTTTCTCTGAGAGAGGTAACTTCAATTCCTCTTGGAGACTCTTCGGAGATTCTGGAACTTTCTTCTCGCCCGCTGCCGGCTGTAGCTTTGTAACGTATTGCTAAAGAATACGTTAACATCGTTCAGTTTTTATTAAAACTATCTAAATTTGTGTATTAAAGTTAGACATATGCTATCGCTGACTTTTTATAGGCATTATCAAGCTCTACAACTTTTCCCTAGAACTTGATAATATATATCTCTCATCGTTAAGGCAGCGTTCGTGAGAAACGTTTTCGTTTGACCGTTTTTCCTTCGACTTACTTTGCAAATCCGACTAACACAAAAAAGTCTTCATTTTTCGGTTGGATACATAGCTTATGATACTCACAAATAATGTGGCTTTATATTAGTAAAATAATTTTCAAAATCGATTTAGTAGTTCCTGAGATTTTGGGGTGTAAGGGGTGTCGAACAACATCATAAGACTTGAGACACCCAAGCCAACCTCACCTGCACGTGGTGCACCCTGCTGATCAACGAACGAGGCAATGGCGAGAGCAGGGTGGTAGGGTTATACAGCCCGACTGGGTCGCAACCACCATGTACATGGCGAAAAAACCCGTAATAGTGATTCGCTTCTACGGGTCGCGTTTCGGGATCAGCCTGTGCATATCCAGCTTATTACAGGCCGGCATGATAGTGGCGACCGACGATGGACAGTGTGTCAATCGGTGGTCGCTATTATTTTTGGATTGTACTGTGCTTATCATCAGGCATAGCGCAGTCACTTTGCCGTGTTACAATAAAAAAAAAAAAATTATACCCTAAAACCTCACAAACTTTATCCCTTCATAATAATGGTATAGATTGTAGCGAAACAAATTTCGTAACGTCCGACCTCTATCACAGAGATAAAACTACCGAGCGACGCGGTAACTGTTCGGAAAGATATATTACATTTTATCTATACTAATATTATAAGGAGGTAAAGTTTTTGACTTTGTGTCGTTGTAGGGGGTAATCTTAGAAACTACTGATCCGATTTTAAAAATTATTTCAATGTTATACAGCTCATTTATCGAGGATGGTTATATATCATATATAGGCTATATATCATCACGCTAAGATCAATAGGAGCGGAGCACCAATGAAGAATGTGTAATAATTGGGGGTTTTTCCTCGTGAGAGCTTCCGCTGCGTGTTAGCATTAGCCCAAAGTATTTATTCCACGCGAACGAAGTCGCGGGCACAGGCTAGTATTTCGATTTTTTTTTATATCATAGGAGGCAAACGAACTGGTGGGTCACGTGATGTTAAGTGATCACCACCGTCCATAGACACTAGCGACATCAGGGAAGTCGTAAGTGCGTTGCCAGCCTGTATATGGGAGAGGGGGGAGGGGAGGGAAAAAGAAAGGAGGAAAGAGGAAGGGAGGTGAGCCTCCGGCGCTCTCACTGACCGAACGAAACACAACAATGCAAGCACTGTTATTTCACGTTCGGTCTTCTGTGAGAGGAGTGGTGCTACCCCGGACGAGCCGACCCATTCATGCTGAAACCAGTAATAGCTTCAGCGTGGCTCTACCACCTAGCAAAACTAACTTTGAACTATTAAAAAAAACATACTACTCTGTATCTTTTAAATTTACGTTCGATAAAACGTACGAAGCAAGGTGGCGGTTTGACAGTTATCTGCTTATATGAGACACACAGTATACATCTGGCACAAAGGTAATATGTTGTAAGTATTTTTTTTAATACTTTATATGTTTTAACGTTTGATTACAACCTCACTCGATATTAAATGACGATAAACTTAGAGGGGGGGCTAGCTCTCATGGCTTAGAACATGCCAACAATTGCTTCGCGACAGATTTTCAATGCAAGGGTGGTAGATAGCCAGGTGTACTAAGAGCCCTATCATTGTATTTTTAGCTTTATCAGAATATTTTTATTAAACGGTTACTGCATCTCATCATCATTGTTATGAATTAAGCAGTCATTACTTCAAAATAATCATAAAAATATATGTGCCGATACATTTCAAAATTAGTTAAATCCAATTTTAATCATTCATATATCATGTATAATATTTTTTAAGATTGTCCAGTGTATAACCTCTTCTTCGAACAAAGTTCAAACTTTGCCGTCCATAAAAATGTTAGTTTTTTTTGTTCGATCTGTCTACGCTATTGACCCAGCGAGGTCTTAACAGCTTCACCGGACTACAAAAATTTTAGTCTTTTTAAAGATCTCATATTTCACATGTACAAAATTACAATTCAGCATATGAGGTATGCGGCAATGGAAGGGGGGCGTGGATGCGTATAGTTACCTGAGGCACCTTCCACACGATGATGGTGCCCGCGGCACAACAGCTCACTATATGAGTCGCGTCCGGACTGAATCGACAGCACGTGACAGCGCCGGCGTGTCCGAGCCCCGTATGCGTATAGATACCCTCTTGATATTTCCACAACTATACACACATAATAACCGACAAACAATAACATTTTTTATATGTTATTTTTGGCAACCAATCTTCTAGTAGATCATTACTGAACTAACAAGATGGTGGCTGTCTTGTTAGAACTCTTCAGGGAGTTTTTGTAGCAAGTCAGTATCCATGCTCCGTGGTATTATTTTCGATCCACATCATTTGTGCACAATAACCAAACTATATATTACATAAATCACCATCAGTATTGCAAAATATAAAGCTAGTTTAATAAATCTTAGCATATAAGACCGGCAACATTGCTATAAATAAGTACCCAAAGACCTGTAACCGTGTGCCTGAAAATGTAGACCCACGCGCTATCCAAACAAATGTCATTTCACCCGGGACGCTAGTGTAAGACGCTGTTTTATTGAACCAATATTTGTATCACAGTGTGTACTATATAACTTGTAGTACATCTGCATTTACAATGCAGTCCACTTCGCACCTTTAGCATTTTATTTCACTCCACCGATAATAACCAACACAAACCCTCGAGGCTACAAAACGCTAAACAAATAACACAAGATTATGAATAAAATATAAAGTCATATGGTGATATGACGTTCCAAGGTCCCGCCAAAAACTCCAACGATGATCCAAAAAGGAAGAAGTCGTAAATACGCTACCTACATGATATTTTGACAAAGCAAATGACACGATAACGCGCACACATACGTAAATGAATAGAGCCTAGCTCGGTTCTTTAACAAACATTTTTAAATTAAAATAAACTGTAGAGTTTGCCTCATAAAATTAGCAATTTTTTTACAAAAAAAAAATCTCTTTTGCTATCACTCGGATTCGAACTGGGATTAGACGGATTTTCAAAGCAGCCGATTTTTATCTGAGCTATTTTTGTTTTGACAGCGCCGGCAAATTTTACCTTTGTATTCTAGCTATATTTTTTCATTCCCCGAAAACTCGGATAAAAAGTTTTCTATGCATGATATCTATCTAAATCGATTTATCGTCCCCGAAACTAGGACTGTTGATATTTTTAAAAATATCGGATTTTCGATATATCGATATTTATGAAAATATCAATATCGGAACTCGATATATTGGAAAAAAATATCGATATTTCGATATATCGGCTATGTTAAAAAAATGTTATTCAGCTTAACATTGATTTACAGTTTTTAATTCAGTATATTTGTATAGTTTATACCATATATGTTTTAAAATATAACAGTACAGTTCTAAGAGCCACTTGCACAAACGTCATTCAATCATATTGATAATCGTCATGATTATTGTTTTATCTAAATCTAATACCTTTAAATGAGCTATTCTTGTATATTTTTATATTTGTATATATTCAGGATCTCGGCAACGGCGTCATCTATTTCCGTGAAACTTAGTACGTAGGTAGTTTCGGGGACGATAAATCGATCTAGCTAGATATTATTTATAGAAAAAAAAATTTACTTAGTTTTCAGGCAATGAAAACCTATAGCTAGAATATAAACATAAATTTCGCCGCCGCTGTTAAAACAAAAATAGCTCAGATCGATCTGATCTGTTGCATCGAAAATCCGTGTAACCTCAGTTCCAATCCGAGTTACACCAAAAGAAATATCTTTCTCTTTTTTTTTGGTAACAAAATGCTAATTTTGTGAGGCAAACCTAACAGTTTATCTTAATTTAAATATGTTTTTTAAATAACCGTGCTAGGCTCGGTCGCCCAGGTACTAAGATAATTATATGTACCAATATTTTTCAGTCCATCAGTTACCAAGTTTTTTAAATAGTGGTAGTCTACTAGTTTCACTAGTAGAATAACATTTCGATGTCTGCTGTATTGAACCCCGGTGTGTAATAATGAATTTTACAAAATTCGCGTACACTTACTAATTTAAATTGGTAACAGTATCGTCTGACGGTCAAGGAAAACCCCGTGAGAAAACCTGAGCCTGAGAAATGTTCTGGTAATATTACTATATTTGAGAAAACGTACAATTGTGGTTTTCTCAGAGTTTGAAATTGCCAATACGCCGTGGGCTAGTGTGGTGATTATGCCCATACCTTCTTTCAGGAAAAGGTCTGTAGCCCTGCAGTGGCTCTCTTACAGGCTGATGGTAATGAATATTTTTCAGCAAGAGATTTTTTAAATACTATTTACTTCATATGTTCAGCTGTTTCACTAGGTACTACGATTACTACTAGCCTGCTTCATATTTATTAATCCAAAACGTGGCAGCGTAGAAAATAACGGAAGGAATAGGATAAATGCAGGATGCACGAAATGGAGAAAGATGTTCAGGTTATGCGATCCACGAATGCCCTTGAAACTCATGGGGAAGGCGTATAAAATGGTTATGTTACAAAAGAAACGGATGGGAAAAAACTGTACGCGGCAGAGCTGCGATTGTTAAAATGTATGGTGTAACTAGAAGTGATAGAATAAAAACGTATCAGATAAAGTTTGAAAACATCACCAGTGACAGAGAAGTTGAGAAATAATGGTTAGCATGATACAGGCATGTCATAAAGAGAGATGAAAGACTTTTAACTAGAATAGTTTTAAGTATGAAAGTGAATAGATATAAAAGTAGAGGAAACCGAAAAAAGTATGGATAAAGTATGTAAAAATAATATATGTAATAGGTGTGAATTCTGAGATTATATCTGACTGAGGAGACTAGAAAAGAAAAACATAATGTATCGATTCAACCTAGGTGAAATAAAGCTAAGAAAATGACTATGAATAAAAAAAATATCGACCGCCGATATCCAAATTATAATATCAAAATATCGATATATCGACCAAAAAATATTACTAAAAAATATCGATATTTTAAGATAAAAATATCGATATTTTGATATATCGATATTTTATCAACAGTCCTACCCGAAACCACCTACATACTAAGTTTCACGGAAATCGCCGTTTCCGAGATCCTGAATTTATAACGATATAAAAATATACAAGAATTGCTCGTTTAAAGGTATTAGATAGATTGGCGGTGAAAAGAAAAATATTATTTTTGCTTGCCTAGTTTATGCTATATCTCATGTCTTTGTCTATTAGCACTCCAAATAATTATTATAGCTATACTTTTTTTATATAATTTATAAATTCATCAAGCATATAATAGGCTGCACAAACTTAGTACAAAATATAAATATTAGATGTACATAGGTCGCTATACTACGCGTCATTAATCTGACGCAAGCGGAATACTTTCGGTCACACTTACTACTATGTCATGATGCGATATCATAAGTTTATCTTCTGCAAAAAAATACCGCCTAAAAAAGTTTTCACCAAAAAATGGGGTTGTTAAATGGCATACAACTATCTTCCACAAATATAATTCTGTACTGTACTATTTTGTTAGGTACAATTATTATGTACTCACTTTAACCATTTGGTCGTTACCGCCGGTGACGAAGAGTTCACCGTCACGCGTGATGTGAATACCGTTGATGGCTCCAACTTTACTAGCTTCCAACTGGAATAACATAGTTTACACAGACTTACACGTATATCACATGTACTGTTAAGTGATAAACAACAGAGGTGTTATTACAAAAACAAATTGAACACGAGTTTTACTAAACAGGACCTAAAATTTTAAACGCTTGTAAACACGTATTTAAAATACGTAATACAGTATTTTGTGTCTAAACGGTCTTTAACTAAACATCTGGCTTAAATTTTTTATGCAAGTAACTCTGAATAGCATTCTTTCAAAACTTTCCATTACATACAGATATTTTGCAATGATTCTTTATTTTTCGGTACGGCCTCTGCCTATGTAGGGAAAATATTGGCCTAAGGATCTTTATTAAAAAAAATTGCTTATTATAAGTTAAATTGGTTATCATTATTGTGAGATTTTGATTAAAAGAAAATGTTGAAATTGTTAAAATAAGCAATTTCTAAGATGAATTTATTACGTCAAAGTGCCAAAGTCCATAAGGTGGAACAACAGTAGGTATAATATCAGAATAGATTCATTGTCAAATGTTAATTGTGTCATATAGTAGTAATAGTTATAATTTGCTTATCAAGTATAAAATTGTTTACTTTATTTATTTCTTCCAAAGTAACTATACCTAAAAAATTCATAATTTACTACGAAACGTCTTTTGTCGGCCTATAGAAATCACAACGATAACATAACAACTGTCACTTGTACAAGTGTTAGAGAATATTTAGATTGAATAATGCCCATTTGTAAACAACTGTAAGACACTCTTTTGCAATAAAAGCCCGATTAGGCCTCCCACGGCAGCGGCTCAAGCCTAGGTTCGATCCCTCGGCAGGGAGACCTTGAGTGCGTTGCTTGCGCGATACGGTGACACACAAATATACATCACTG
Source organism: Antheraea mylitta (assembly GCA_014332785.1). Taxonomy (NCBI): domain Eukaryota; kingdom Metazoa; phylum Arthropoda; class Insecta; order Lepidoptera; family Saturniidae; genus Antheraea; species Antheraea mylitta. The sequence goes on along the minus strand of JACEII010000080.1, from coordinate 489,078 downwards.
CTACAACACTACACGATCACCCCCACACACGTGCACGCCTACACGCTTACACTTGAAAGTGGAAGGGTTTACTTATTTCCCTCGTCGAACTGAAAAACTCTCAATTTTCCGATAATAAATATATGGAGGAGTTGCTGAGGCGTGTATGCTTGGTACACATATATGTTTCAACAACTCATACATATATGAATAGTTAACTAGGTTAGCTAAGATAGGTCGCGATTTTGCATGCAACAGGCAACAGCCAAGCCGAGGTGTGCCGTGCACCCTTGAGCTGGTTGCCATCATAAAATCGGCTGAGTGCCTTAAGCGCTCGCCTTAGTAGTCCGGTGAAGCTGTTAAGACCTTGATGGGTCAATAGCGTAGTCATTTCGGGAAAAAAAAACTTTTGCAATAAAAGTTTTTTAAAGTAAGTATACAACCCGTATATAACTTTTTTTCTAATAATACGGCATTTGGTTCTATGTGTATTTGTTTATTAGAGTAGGAGTACCTCTCTAGCGAGATTCCCGCTGCCGGTCTCCCAGTAGGCGACCCTGCGGTCTGTGCCTCCCGTGAGGAGCTGGCACCCGCGTGGCTCGTAGCACACGCACATAAACAGAGTGTTCGCGTACATCACTTGACGGCGCGATAGCGACCTGCATACACGACACTCTGTTCAAACCTCTGTTCTGGCTCGTATCATCCTCAAATTACATACATGAGATGATAAGAAAAAAAACCGAGTCCTTATGACTAAGGACTACCGACAGAAGAGAAAATTCAAAGCAATGAGATAAATGAGTTCTCTTTTGTATTTTCACATTAATTATTTTGTGAATGAAAATATTTAAAATTAATAATTTGTTTATTGAAATTATAAAGACTAGTGTGGTTTTTTCACTTAACAAACAACTACCAGAAGACCATCAAATAGTTTTTGGCAATATATATTTGTACCTTAAGAAATTTTATTTGGTCTTCAGGTAATAGCAACTTGGTGTAATTGTTAAAAAGTTTATGTTACTAAATTGTCACTACTTCTCATAATTGTAGATTAACCAGTTCTTTGAAAAGTTGTTATACACGTTAAAGTTACATGCTAAAATGCTACCTGGTTACTCGTTGTGATATGATAATTTAGTATCTAGACATACTTGATCTAAAAAAGACTGTAAAGCATCACAAAGGACAACAGAGTTATCTTCAGACAACTGTTTATCAAATGCTCCAAGATTTGTGAGACGTCACCAAGCAAACGTATTTTATAGGAGAAAAAAATATTTTATATTCTGAGAGTATATCGTTTATTCTCAATACCACCTAATTATTAAATGATGATGGGCCTAAATAAGAAGTAACTGGCTGATAAAAGCAGTTATTGGAACACACCTACAGATGCTTAATGATAAATGTTCAATTTGGAGGTGATAGCTAACCAAAAGGTCGTCAGGATAAGGCCTACAATCGCAGTATGGTGATCTTTTCATTGACTGAAAGTTCTGGGTTATTGCGGGGATCATAATCGTTTCAAAGTTACTTTATGTTGTGTTGTTACTGTGTGCTAAATAAAAAGGTATTCACTATCGAAGCAAGTAAACTTTGAGTGTCAAAGAAGTATGTTACAATAGTGAATGTCAAACTCACACCAGGTCCCAGATAATGCAGGAACCGTCAGTCCCGGCGCTGACAGCTTCTTTGTCATTTGGAGAAACTTGTATAGCAGACACGGGACTTTTATGTTCCTTCAGCACTTTCTTCAAGGTCTGTTTCTCTGGTCTGATGTCCCACAGGCGTACCTGATTACCACGCCTTTTTCTTTTTTAATATAGATTTAGAATTCTATCAAGTGTCTAACACTTGCGTTCCCGTCACAAATGTTTTACAATTTTCTTATAATATATGATTCCCCAGTTAGCTACAAGTTGGTTTTAAACGTGCTTGGGATAGACTCAAATTGATTGGACCAAGAATGATTAATGTTTGAATACAACAAATCGCTGTTGTACTATATATTACAGAATGTACCTTATTATACTTGAAGTATAACAAACTGAACGAGCTTTGTTAGTAGTCACTTTATTATAAAGTGGCTATCGTTATAGTAGGGTTAATAATATCCCTATAGCTATCTGATCTCCAGACCAGTCATATCTAAATAATCTATCTAAATGATCGCAATTGTTGGACTAATTTGAAGGAAGTCTTTTGGATTTTATTATTTACTCATATTTTGGGACCAGCCAGCATATGAGATAAGGAGGACGCTGTGGAAGCGATAACGAGTAATGATTGCCGATCTTCTTTGAGTAGTAACTCAATATTATGTTTTGTTTTTTAATGATAAATTTGACCTTCACAATTATCACTGCAGTCATTCTACTGACACTGTTTTAAGGACAAAGAAATTTGTGAAGAGAACCAAATTGCATTCAGGCTGTTTAATAACCTACGGTATTTTGAATTAATTTCCATTACTGACCTGCCCTTCGCATCCACCTGAGATGAGCGTCCTGCCATCGTGGGTCATGTCCAGTGCAGATGTACCCTTGTTATGTGTGTTGTATATGCAGTACATAAGCCGACCGGTTAGTGGTGTGAATGCTCTGATGTTACCATCGTTCCACGCTACAACAACACTTGGTAGCACAGAACAAAACCACGAGATACTGACGCGTATCGACATTTGATATGAACCAGACTGGGTAACCAGTCTAAATTACTACTTGCGCTCGATGACGGGATTTGCCATCACCCAGTCATTAAAGTTACTTAATCGATTGTTAAATTAACCTTTACTTCCTACAATTCTAACAATAACTGATGTAGAGTGTATTGATCTAGATCTGGTATGATGTTTGGTGTGCAAATAATAAAAGAAATAAGAAAATAAATCATACAATAGCCGTTGGGACGTCAGCTATAAAGCTTGGAATACCATATTACTTCTCATAACCAAATGGGAAGTGAAAATTTGTAAAATTCTAAGGGAATCTGCGGAGTAAATGTTTGTGAGGAATGTTAAGACATATGATTTTATGGATCAGTTCTATTTAGTGATCTCAAGGGAATGGTCGAAGTTCACTACATTAGTAGGGTTCATTTAGAAAAGCTGACTGATCGAAGGACCATGTCTAATTTATACATGAATAACAAACATGTCAGTTCTGAAATTGAAAAATAACAAACCTGATACAATGGACTTGCCATCACTAGCAAAGAGCACGGCGGAGCAGGTGAAGTTGGGTACCGCGATGCGGAGCAGCTCCCGGCAAGACTCGAGGCACCACACGCGCACATCTCCCGCGCCCGCCGTCGCAAACACGCCGGACATACCTCTGATCACCAATTCAATGATATTTTACTCTCCGTACAAGATGGAAAGGGTGATAAAGCGCATATGAGGCTTGAAGGACCACCACTACACTTTGATAACCAATTCCAGGATATATTACACTTGGTTCGAGATGCAAAAGGTTAAGCTTAAGACTCGAAGGAACGTTCTCGAAGGTTTAGTTTGGTATATTTTTAAGAAGCCCTTCTTTTTTAAAATAAGACGTAAGTTGTTCTTTAACTACCATAAATCAGGCCTGTACAGACTTTTTGGAGCTGGGGTCCACTCTTACAAATTATAAACTAAAGATGGGCCGCTATAACTTAAAACAACTTAATAGATTTCTAACAAGAATCCAACAAACTTATTAATGTAGTTTTATTGATTCCGAGTGCTTTTATTTTTCACCATTCTGACGCATGCGGCCCACCGCTTTATGCACTTCTGGTATATACTAAAGAGACACTTCAATTTTATTTATTTGTATAGACGTCGGTATTATGTGTGAGTAGGCCGAAGTAACATTACATAGAAAACTCAAATCAAACAAGATCACTTCAAATTAATTTATAATTGGTCCTAAATTACCTGGGAAAAGCAACATCGTTTATCGCACATCGATGGCAGGTGACAATGAGGGTAGGAACTAAGGTAGCTATATCGATAGCGTATATCTCGCTGGTGCGAGTTCCTGCTAATAACAGCCTTTTACCACCTCGCAGCGTCGGCGATTCCATTAGTTCTAGGGAGGTGATGCTCCCTTCTAACTTAGTTGACTTTAGCTGTTAGGAATATGAAGGGAAGACTAATAAATTTTATCAAGAGGTAGTTTAAATAAGTCTAAGGTTGTCAATTGGCTTAGTATATCATACGGCAATTCTATATAGATGTTAACTGTCTGATGAGCTAAGCGTGATTGCTCTTCGTTCCTTGTGCGTGACGCTATTGTTCCATTCGTATGTATGTATAGAGGGTAGGTAAGAAATATTTTAACCACATGCGAAGTTTTTGCTTTGATAAAGGGAGGGGAGGTGAGCTTCCGGCACTCCCACTGACTGAACGAAACGCAACGATGCAAACAATGTTTTTTCTTGAACTGATTACGCTATTGGCCTAGCACCTTCACCGGACTACTTGTAAGCATTGTTTCTTCACGTCGGTGTTTCCGTGAGTCGGGTGGTACTACTTCGGGCGAGCCGACCCATTAAAGTACCAGTAAGGGCTTCAGCGTGCCTCTAACACCAAAAATACTAACCTAAAACATTTCCGCCACCAGTAAATAGCAGTTACTCTTACTATCGGCTTTAAAATGGGAATTATTTTTAGTGGATTAAGTACAGAGATGATGTCATTTCTGTTCATGTTCACCATCATTCACAAAATGATGATAGTATAACCTTTTCAGAGTAAAATCTGCTTAAACTAGTTAACCAACGAATAGTAGAGTGCTTTGGAACTTGAAATCATTTCCCTAAAATACTTTTATTAACCTTACTAAATCTAAAACTTACAATAGCTAATTTGGTTTTATTTTTGGTATTAAAATGACCCATAATTTTCTTAACCCGCAAAGGTTTTCAGTATAACAATCATATATAATAGATATAGTAGTTAACACTTACAGCTTTGAAATGTGGCTTATTAGGATCCAATATATTGCCTTTCGGAAATGTTCCCTTCCAATTGATCTCATCGAGAATATCAATGGTACCATCACCAGCTCCCACTATTAAGCATCCGTCATCCATAATTAGTATTGATTCTATTCCTGCACCCGAAGGTATTTTAACATCAATATACGCGTATCATAAGGAATCATCATCTTTGCATGCCCTCTTCCTAAGGGAAGTTAAGCGCATAATCACTAAACCAACCTACAAAGTATTGCCGATTTCAAACTCGGAAAAATCCACAGTTCTATTTTTTCCCAAATACGGCGGTACTACAGGAACATCTCTCAGGTTCAGATTTACTCACGATAGTTTCCATCACCGTCAGCCGATAGTGCTACCAATTTAAATTGGTAAATGTACGCGAATTCCAAAAAAATCGTTAGTACATGCTGGGGTTCGAAGCTGCACACATCGGATTGATATTTAATCGGTCAAACAGCTAGATCATCACAAGAAATAGGTGCTTGAATTCAAAGAAACAAATAGTCCTCGTAGAATATTGTGGAACTGTACTAAGTAATTCTGAGTACTACGATGTGGCTGGCACTATACTTGGTAAAATGCGTAGCGTAATGTAGAAATAATGGCGACCACCAAGACGTTGGTAATCAATAAAAGCTGCCGTTATTATGAAATCTTACATGCCTACACAGTTAGTGTCTAGTCTATCCCAATACACTTGCTGGCAGATACCGGTCAAGCTTAACTATTGTCAAAAAAGGCACATATTTTTTTTAAACTTTATCAGTTTTAGCTTTTGGCCACAATCTCATCTATGTCAAATTAGGATGTGTTCTAAGACGGTAAACGTGCTAGACCTTGATCTTGACCAGACTGGTTCTCATGTGTAGCTGCCGAAACACACCGATAAATCATATGGCTACTAACGCTTGGTGACAGATTTTCAACTTGAGGGTGTTAGCTAACCAGGCGGGCTTAGTAAAAATATTACCATCACGCTATGGCTTTATAGAAGGTATGCGTGACGTTATTTATGTGAAAATAAAATATCTCAAAAGTCTGTTAAGCACTAATACAATGGCCCCCCTACAAAGGGGTAGATAAAGTAATAGTTGCAGGGAGGTGCTCTGTACGTGACTGGTGAGCGCTGCACGCTAACTTAAAGTCACGCCTGAAAATGCTGATACAGCGTCTCTCGCCTGTCGCTACAGTTTCATCGAGATGATTTCCTTTACCGAAAGTCTGTACGGAACCCTGTCCGGGACATTTGTAAGATTTGAATCTAACGTCATATAACGCAAATCAGTAGAAAGGAAACAAAAGTCATGAGAGATCCTAAACTGATGCAATAAACCAAGAAAGATAGGGAAGATGATGAGCGCGAGGTATTAGAAAATGATAGAACCTTGACTGTAGCATACAGATTCAGGCTTTCTGCCCTTCTTCCAAGGACCACATTTGGCGAGGCAGCCGAGCAGTGCCGGTTTGTACTGTGACACCGACAGCGTCGGGTCCGATGGATAATTTATCGAAAATTTAATCATATCTCCGGTACTGAAAATTTTAATATGACTCCATTTTTACATCTTTCTTATTAATTACTATTTTAGAGGTATTGATAGATGTATCTCTATTTCATAAAACTAACAATTTGGAATACTTTAAATGTCGCTATTTTATCTAAATAGTAAAACGAAGAGTAATACGTGCTTTAACTTCGACCCCAACGACAATTTTAATTAATTAAAATTCTGTTAAGGAATTCTCTGTGATCAAACTGAGTATTCTTTATTTAGGTATAAAATAGCCTATGTCACCCACTATAATATCAGCTATCTGTCAGTGAAACTCCCGTCAAAAGCGATTCAGCCATTTCAGAGAATACCCCGAACAAACAGACAAAAATTTTAAAAATTATGTTTTTGTTATCAATAGCGTGTATACTTTCATATCCAATCAGAAAAAATGTTATTTTGCTATTATACGTATACAGGCACATCATTTCTATTATATTTATAGATCTTGTATATCTTGTAGAGAAACTGGGGTCCTAACCAAGTTGCTTATCTACAATCACTAACAGAAATAGAAAACGGAAAAATGTATGGAGATGACATATCTGAACGCTATATCACGTGATTTCAGTTCGTGATTATAGATAAGCAACTTGGTTAGGCCCCCTGGATAGAAAATCTGATTCAATTGTATTCTAAAACGAAAGTTATTTGTGACATGCAGGGAAAATGGATATAAACCATTGTTTGGAAGTTAGTAGCACAAGACATAACTGTAAGGACATAGTATAAAATCCTATTTGTTAATGGAAATGTAAAACACATACGTAGTACCAGCATATCCGTAACCGTCGTCTTTAGTAATAGCGATGCATCTAACACTACGTCGTAGTTTGCCTAAAGACACGTCGACCACGTCTAAGTTTTTGGTTTCTGCACGAATGTTCCACACGCGCAAATTTGCTAAAACAAATTTCGTAAGTGGCTATTTAGTGCATATGATGTTTAAAAAAGTAATTATTTCTCATAAACACGCAATTAATAACAGGAAACCTAAATTTGAGGCATTTCACGCCAAATAGGACGGATTAGGTTAAAGTTAGTATTTTTTTATGTCTTCAATCTTGTGATATATTTTAGTGACCCTCTAGCCTTTTTGGTAAATTTTGTCATTTCTGAAGTTATACTTCTTTTGGCGTATTAGGGAAAAATGATGAGAATAAATTTTACGATGCGCGCTCACACCGTCACGAAAAACCGTCACCCTGAAGTTAGCTATAGTCTATATTTTGTGTCTTTGTATTTGTTGTTTGTATTCCTTGGTATTAAAACTTTCAATGTATTAAATACCTTTTTTCTGTTGTTAGTGTCGTTTTTTCTAGAAACGTAAAATAAGGCGAAAGATATTTTTTTTTTGTATCAAAAAAATTAAAAAGAAGATAAAATAGATAGAAGAAAATAGATAAATAGGTTTAAATTAAACAAAATATATCTTGTTCCGCAAAAGAAGTCTAACTTCTAATGCGTGTACATAAGTACACACATACCTTTTTTTTATAACTCTTTCAAACGATATCTTTTTTAGTTTTCTGGATATAACTTACATAAAAATGGTTCATATTAGATTTTTGTTGTTACATAATCTTTATAGAAAGAAATAAATCAAATAAATTTGGATTTTTTTTAATGTGGTGTGAATTTTGATTTGGTATCGAAGACTTTAAATTACTTAAACTCACAGTCCCCCCCGGTGACGAAAGAGTTGGCTCTCAGGTTCAAGGCACTGAGAGTCATCGCGTCTCCGGTGGTGAGCTTTGTAGCAGCAGCGGTGCCGGTTGCGGCCGCCGCCACACAATCCCACAACACCACATACCCATCATCCCGACCTCCCAGCGATATCATATAACGCTCGTCTGATGAGAACGTTAGAGCTTCAACTCGTACCTAAAGAATAGTTTGTATAATTTTTTTATACAATTGGTATTAATCGAACATGTGGGTCATCTGATGATAAGTGACTACCACCCCCATGGACACAAGCAACATGAGGGGAACCACAGATGCATTGCCGAATCTTAAGAAAGGAGTAACGTAACCTTACGTAACTAAGTCTAACGCGATAGCCCGAGAACTGGTAGATATTTTTGGGTAAGTATTTGAGGTATCATGAATATTTCTACAATACTTCGTTTCCTATCGTTTAAAAGATAATAGAACCAATAACTAGGTGAGTTTAAAAAAGAGAATTATTCTCCAAAAAAATATAGGTATAAATAAACATGTAAGAATCGGGTAAGTCTCACTTCCATTCAGCTATAGGTTTGCGTTTTTATACCAAAATATCGTAGAGGATATATTGTATAAGTTTTATGGTGTCTATAATAAATACATATCTAAAAATATTTATCATTTCTGCTACTATAAAAATAAAATCGTTCACATATTGATCCACAACATGGAATGACCAATTTGTTGCTGTTTCTATATTTAAATATCGGCCTTTTACTAAATCCAATACATCTACGTTTTTGCAGACATATTACAATAAATTATTAAGAATATGTTAAGATATCGACTTCCTTAATGAAACACACTTTCAAACCACTGATCAAGACATTTACGTTTCCAACAATTTACTACTGAAAACAGACTTGTTTGCTTAAAAGTTGGTGGTCAAATAATTCAGATCAGGGGATTTTTGTTTCTGCTATTTTAACTAAATTGCATCTACAAATATTGTGATATCTGAAATCGCTATAATGTCGAAATGAAGCCCAAGAGAAAAGCCTTTTATCATAACAGTGGGCAATGATTAACTATGGATATAGACATGTCATAAGCGCTTCGACAGCGTCTTCTTAAAACTTAGCTAGTTAGCTTTTATCTGACGACTGCCCTGTCAATCCGCACGTATCTAAACAACATATAACTATTTCTTTTTCACCACCGATATTGAGAATATGCCATCTTAATTCCACATTTTATCTAAGAATGAATGGCGTTACAATATTACTTTACGTATGTGTGCATTATCGTGATTTTTTCTTCCAAAATATCATTCAGGTAAGGTATCTTTAGTTATAATATCATTGACAGTGGGTGTTTAAATTATTGGGTTCAGTTTCTTTTTAAAAGATTCAGTATAACACGTCACTTCTTTAGGTCAATAACATATTCCTAGGCAATATCATAATGTATTCGATTTTTACCTTATGCAACTCGTGGCTGCCGATTTGAGTCTTCTTCTTAAAGTCCCAGACTTTAGCGGATGCTTTAAAACCTATATGATTTATTTGACCAGAACCGACGTAAGTGCCCTTGGGAGACAGTGCGACAGTGGACACGCTGTTGGTATGCCCACTTAGGAAATACATCTTCTTCGTCTTCCATTCCTGTATGCATACTTTATTGCCTATAGGGTATACAACATGATCGCTGTCTGGATGTACTTTCAGTCCTTTGATTGCGGAACCTGGTAACATCACAATTTCTTATAGATCAATGTTTCACCTATGTGTGAAGACGATATCTTAATTAGCTTTGCTGTGAATTCTAATTTTCTTTTTATTCCTGCAGGCTCGTGATCTACACCTTTATGATTATTATATATTATATTTATGATTTCGCTTATTAACGACTAGCTGTGCCCGCGACTCCGTCCGCGTGTAACAAAATGTAAACAAAACAGTGACTATATTTTATAGATATAAAATCATCTGAATATATTAATTCCATTTACTTATTTATTTTTTCTCTTACTAAGTCACGTCGTCATTACAATTACAATAACTTTTGATAAAGTGAACCGATTTTAATGAAACCAAGACTAAATGTTACTCTAGGATATCCTTTATGGTTTTATATTGTGAACACAGTACTCTAGCAATGTTGCATGTTTAAACAATCAGACAGCCGTTTCTAAAAATGATTGTAATATATTTTGTTACTTATTTCAAGATACCTGCTAATTTTTTTTTTTTCAGAAAAATCTAGATCTATAAAAATATCTACAGAAGATGTTTAGCCCCCGAAAACTTCTTCCTAAGATTTTATTAGAATACATCGACTTTTCTTGATTTTAGGTAAATATTTATAGGGATAAACCTCCCGAAAGAAAAGCTCTAAACAATAGTGAAAATCATATTGCATACACCGTATGCATTTCAATATTTACAAATACATACAATAATTGCTACAAAAAATCCATACATAAAAAAAATACTTGCTAGAAGTGGATAAATTCATTCGTAGACGAAGCAACTGTCACCAATTTTACAGTCGTCTAAAATAATTGTCTATTCTTACCATCAAATCCAATAATAGCGTAAGCTTCTAAATTTTTCACATCCATATCGATTTCAGTTTATTTAAAATGGAATAATAAATGTATAAAAATGTTTGTTTTGACTGTTGCACGCTTAGCAACTGATAACAATTTAGTTGTCATGGTTACACAATTTCGTAAAAATGTAGTACAGTCCGAGTCCGTTTTGGACGCTCTAATTTACCTTTGAACGTGGCTTTGCGTATAGTACAGTCAAGAACATAATACAAAACAAATTCGAAATATTATTATAGGTATTTAACAGTGACATTTATTAAAAAGATACAGTTTTTGGCGGGATTTCCGTCTGTCATGTAATGGATTTTATATTTTACTAGCTGTTACCCGCGGCTCCGCACGCGTTTTTTGAATTTATTAAAAAAATATTAAAATTTGTTATTAGAGTGTAAATAACAATAATACTCTTTCAAACATATTTGTAAGTATGACACGCACATCATCTACAGTAACGGATAACAGTTCATCACTACTATGTAAAACAAAGTCCTGTTCCACGTCATCTATATGTCTGTTCGCGATAAGATCAAAAACTACAAAACGCGTCTTCATGTCGTTTTCATTAATATATAAAATGATTCTTGGGCAAGGTTTAGGTATAGTTTGTCTTATTATCAGGGCAGGCAACGTCTGCTGAACCCGCTAGTTTAAAATAAAACAGCTAATTAGTTACTGATTTGCCCGTAAAATTCCCATTCAAATATTACTTGTACTCCGGTGAAGCTGTTAAGATCTTGCTAGGTCAATCGCGTAATCATTTCTAAGAAAAAAAAAACGTTCAAATAGGTCCAGCTATTTTGGAGATTACTCGGAACAAATAAACAAACAGACATATCGACAGAATAAAAAAAATGTTGATATTTTTAGCACCACAGATATATGTATTCACCAAAAAATATTTATTTTAATATTACATACACACACACTTTATTTTTATAATACGTAATATATCACAAATCAAAAATTGGAAACAAAACTAACGTACAATAAACTTTTTGAGGAGTTTTTGGCGGAATTTCATTCTGTCATGCAGTGGATTTTATATTTTATACATAATTTTGTGTTACTTGACTCTATATTATGTTAAATTGGCGGCGTTTTATGTAATTTAATGTTTGTTTATTGTGCGTAAGTGAAATGAATTGATTTTGAAAATTAAGAAGATAAAAATTTACGAAATATTATATAGAGAATTTAGCGCTTATGCATTTTCATTAACTTAGACATAAAAGAAAACTGGCTAAAGAATACATAACAATTACCTAAATTGATAACTTTAGAATTGGCAGTATGGATCAATTCCTTCGCCAGTCTTATTGGAGGAATATTATTACTACTAAACTATTTGAATAATAACACAAAACAAACTTTACAAATGTTTCCGACACAAACGTACCACGTATAATTAAAAATTGAAAATAAAACTTTTTGAGTAGGAACACAAAATAAACCATGAAAATATTTTCGATAGAATGTTATCGCGTTACCATGGCAACGCATATAATACTGACATTAACACGCAGCGGAAGCTTCCAAAGTAGCCCGATTTTGAGACATTCTTCATTAGTGCTCAGCTCCTTTTGGTTTTAACGTGATGATATGTAGCCTATAGCCATCCTCGATAAATGAGCTATCTAACACTAAAAGAAACTTTTAAATCGGATCTGTAGTTTTTGAGATCATAGCGTTCAACCAAACAAACAAACAAACAAACTCTTCAGCTTTATATATTAGTATAGATTCATAATCTTGTGTTACTTGACTTTATATTGTGTAAAGTTGGCGGTGTTTTATGTAATATGGTTAGTTTATTGTGCCTAAGTGATGTGAATGAGAAATAATATCACGGACCACGAATTCTGCGATACTACAAATATTACCAGGAATGTTGTAACAAGAGAACCACTATCTTGTTATAACGTTAAAATAACCGCACGATACTTGAATATCGATCTCCTGACTTATCCTGACAACACATGGACATATCAGAATTTTTTTTTAATGATTATTCGAAGATTAAGAGGACAATAGAAGATTTGGCGCTTAAGCCTTTACATTAACTTAAAAGAAAACAGACTAAAGAATATATAAAAACTATCCGTAATCCGTATTGACAACTTTAGAATTGGAAAAATAAACGGCTTGAAAATTAAGATACATAGAACAAAACTCACTACAGAATATACAAGTACCACATATATTGACAACTTCAGAATTGGGAGTATGGATTAATTCCTTCGCCTGTCCTATTGGACGAATATTATTACTACTTAAAAAGATACAAATCTTGCACTTGGATTTTATCTTTCCTTCACTTACCTTTAAATTTTTAGTTCTCAAAGTGGTCCAAGTGAACCCCCAGGATGTTCATAATTCGTAACAGGGTTTCAATTAATTTGCTTTCGATAGCGGTAAACTAAAATGTTGCCTTGACTTTTTTTTTTCTCGAACTGACTACGCTATTGACCTAGCAAGGTCTTAACAGCTTCACCGGACTACTAAGGCGAGCGCTTAAGGCACTCAACCGATTTTATATTGGCAACCAGCTCATGGGTGCACGGCATACCTCGGCTTGGCTGTTGCCCGTTGCATGCAAAATCGCGACCTAACTTAGCAAACCTAGCTAACTATTCATATATGTTTGAGTTGTTGAAACGTATATGTGTACCAAGCATATCCGCCTCAACAACTCCTCTACGTATTTTTGTCGGAAAAATTGAGTTTTTCAGTTCGATAAGGGAAATTTTTTTTAACAAAAATAACCCTTCTACCAAGATGTGTAGCGTGTAGGCGTGCACGTGTGTGGAGGTGATCGTGTAGTGTTGTAGCAGTGATGTATGGGTGTGTCACCGTATCGCGTAAGCAACGCACTCAAGGGCTCCCTACCGAGGGATCGAACCTAGGCTTGAGCCGCTGCCGTGGGAGGCCTAATCGGGTGTGCGGGAGCGAAGTTAACCCCCAGACCGCGGCGGCGCGATCTGTGGTTACGCGGGCGTGGGCGTGAGCACGCTCTGTTACGAGGGACAGGCTGGTACTGATCGTTCGCTGACGTGATATCGTCGGGAGGATCGGTAAAAATGTGTCGCGGACGTCTTCTATAACGCCCAGCGTTGGGTACAGGTTTGTAATTCGCGGCGGATACCACTAACGAACTGGGATGAATCGCGGCTCGCTCGAAATAACTACTTGTAAGTAATTTTATATACGCCCAGATAGACGGCATCTCCAGGTCCCTGTGGAGATCCGCCTTCCGGACGAACCAAGGAGCACCGGTGATTTTACGCAGAACCCGGGTCTGCAAAACCTGAAGCTTATACTATACGTCATAATTGGACGATGTTGCCTTAACTTCACCTACTAATGTAGGCTGATAATATTTAAAGATGTATCAGGGACTTTTACTTGTGAAAACTTGCTTATTTTAAATTTCCATAGTTAGATCTAATCAGATCATCTTTGTTGAGTTTTGAAAATATAGTAGATATGTAGGTTGCTGCAGTGGGTACATCGGAACCAGCTAAATTTTGACAGTGCTCTATGGGAACAAAGTGTGGGAACCTCTGCTTTAAATACTAATTCTCTACATATACAATATAATAAACAAACTATTGTGATGGATAAATGTCTTTATGTACATAAGATCACTATAAGGATGGCATTGTGAGTTAGTAAAGATTATATACCTTGACTGTGTACAGTCAGTAGCAATAGATTTAATACTTAGTGAATTTGGATAACTCATTCCTACAAGGTATATCACCTAACCTGATGAGGTAACATGTTTATTCAACATATGATATCTTTTCATTTTGTTAACACCAACAGTTGTATACATGTTTGAGTTTTGTGTTACAGGGGACTATCAAAAACATAATTAACAGACACGTAGTTATCAGAATTTATGAATTACACAAATAATTGTTGCAATAATGAGACATCTCTTAAACTGATATAGCAGCTATTTTATATTGTAGTCCGGTGAAGCTGTTAAGACCTTGCTAGGTCAATAGCGTAGTCAGTTCGAGAAAAAAAAAAACTATTTTATATTTTAACATTGTAAAAAAATCATAATCAAACTACAATGTAAACTCTTTATAGCAATCATTATAACAAAAAACTTTCTATAATGTAGAAATTAGATCAATGAGGGTAGCTTTACCACAAAACCATTTATTTGTTCTCTACCCTCCATATACTACTACATAATACACTCTTTGTAATGAAAAAATGCTTAATCCCTTGAAATTTGTTATAACCTAAGGCCCAAGCTATAATGATTGAGATAAGTTTAAACCCAGTGCTCAATATGTCGTACAACATGTTTTTACATGTTCCATCCTATGCATTTTTTAGTTTTTTTATTATAAACTCAACTCAACAAATCTATCACATGTTCAGTTAAATGGACATTAGGAGTTTAGATGATCCCTAATTTTAAATGAAAGAAAATTTCAACACAATCTTTTATTGAATAATATGGCATTATTCCAACAAAGGGGTGAGATTATAATTGACTTTAAAGCTTTAAAAGCAAAATCCATAATACTTGGACGTACATAATATTGTACACTGGATCTTATAGAAACCCATTCTAGAAGATGATTTTTTTTGTAAACTAGGGCATCAGTGGTACATTGGGTTTTATGAGGTCAAAGAGTTTACACAGTATTATTATATTCGTCTGAAACGGTAAGTTTCAAATTTGATTTTTTGAATAAATATAGTCGTAGTCCGGTGAAGCTGTTAAGACCTTGCTAGGTCAATAGCGTAGTCAGTGTGAAAAAAAAAATAGTTTTTACATTTATGTAGAGTAGTTTTACACTTTATTAATTTAAATTACATTAGTTTAATACTTATTTATAAGATAACACAATGTATAGATATTTTCAGAGTCTAGTTAATAATCTGTAACTATTATTTTTTCATTAAGCAATTCTCCGTCTTGCTTTAGCTTTGGCCTTTTCATCCACCTGAACCTTAGCCACTTCCGCAGTACGATGAATTTCATTGATTATATACTGCTTAATTATCGACAGGTACTCAGAGAACTGAAACAATTATATGTTAATGTGAAACACATTGTTGTATATACATTAATCTAATAATAGCTGAGTCTAGTAGGTGGTAGATCCACACTGAAGCTATTATTGGTTTAAGTATGAATGGGTCGGCTCGCCCGGGGTAGCACTACTCTCTCACAGAAAACCGATGTGAAGTACCAGTGCTTGCATTGTTGTGTTTCGTTTGGTCAGTAAGAACGCCGGAGACCCATATCCGCTCCCCTCTCCTCTCCTTTCTCCCAAACACAGGCTGGCAACGCACTTGCGACTCCTCTGGGGTTGCTAGTGTCTATGGATGGCAGAGATTGCTTAACAACAGGTGACCCACATATTCATTTGCCACCTATATGATATAAAAAAAGATATAGATTCGCCACTAATGTGTCAACATGTATTTTGTTCTAGATAATAAGTTGATAAAATTAAATATTTTCAAATAAAAAGGAATGTTTAGTTATTGTATTTTTCTCATATTAAATATAACTAAATACAATATATTACAATGTTAATAATATATATTGCACCATAATATCTTTTAATGTTCCCTATGTGTGTATGTAATTGAACTACTACAATCTTGGTGAAATTTTAAACTCTATGAGTAGTTATTTAACAAGAATCTTATCTGATGTTACATGACACATAAGCCGGGTAAACACACTAAACCTAGATGGGACTGGCTCTCAAGTTGAGCCGCTGGAACACACTGAGAGGTGCTCAGCGACAGATTTGCAACTTGAGGGTTGTAGCTAGCCAGATGGACTTAGAAAAGACCCTACCAGTGTGACAATGCCTTTACTTGAGTCAGCAATATATTTATATTACTGAGTACTGCGTAGTAATGGTCTGGGATACAATACAATTTTAACTTGTGACAGAAATGGTTGTA
Source organism: Antheraea mylitta (assembly GCA_014332785.1). Classification (NCBI taxonomy): domain Eukaryota; kingdom Metazoa; phylum Arthropoda; class Insecta; order Lepidoptera; family Saturniidae; genus Antheraea; species Antheraea mylitta. Next base: position 472,326 of record JACEII010000080.1, on the reverse strand, counting down.
GCGATGTTACACTCAATCTAACCTTAGATAGTTGCTAGTCATTAAAAAAATATCTTGAATAAGCATAATCCGAAACAAATACAAAGGACCAGTCTAAGTTACTTACTAACAAACTAACTTCGTTTTTTCCTAGCTGTACGAATGCACACTTGGCAGCATGGCTTTTGTGTTCCTCCCAGGGATCATCGTGAGATTCCCAACCGTCTAATTCTTTTCCACAAAGAAAACATTTAGCTGCATCGACGTCGTTCATTCCAGTGGCAACTGAATAAAAACCCGCTTCTGCCATATTACGAACATTACATTTGCTTTTATCATTAAAAGGCCAGTTTTTAAATGTTTTTATTCTTTCTTCAAGTAAAAATAACCGTGGGCTTTCCATGTTACAAATTACTAGATAGTGTAAATTAACACAACAACGCAAAAATAATAGTACGATATTCTCCGCTACGAATATTATTATTTCATGTCATGACAAGCAGGACGGTTCGCTATTATAAGTTTTGAAATTTCTTGTCATTAGACACTAGGGTTGCCAAGTCTCAAAAATAGAGTCCCCCCTGAAGTGAAAACCAAGACTCCTAAAAATATCTCAATTACTTGAAAATCCCTCTATAATAAAAAATTATCACATTGAGTTTGACTACGGAGCAAATTCACACACGTCTTTAAGTTTATAGTTTAAACAAACAATAACGAACATTTTTGCTAACAGAGACAAATAAATATTATTTTCTTATATCCTATCCTATGAAACTGAATTAAAAAAACATGACAAGACATGGAAAGTTGTAAAGTGGATTATTAGCAAGAGTGTTAAACGCCCCAATTTACTTTGATATTCGTACCATCATTGAATATAAAGAAGAAGAAAAGTAATAGATATTATTTCGCATAGTAATTTAAATAGTTAATTGATTTATACTGTGTCAGGTAAAATTTTTTGAACGAAAATGCAAAAGGGAAGATTATTCTTAATTATGTAATGTCATTAATAGAGAATTGACATCAAAATTGGTCACAGTGATTAATGAAAAATAATGTTCTGTGATTCTATAAAAAGTGAAATAAAATATTGGAAGATTTTTATTGAACTTCAAAGATTCTCATATTTTATTAATGTAGTAAACGCAATACATTATCTAAACCCATAAAACTAAAATGAAATAGAAAAGTTTAGGTAACGTTAATCATTGTTAAAAACAATACAAATTATGCTTCAGAACTGAATATCAGATAAGTTAAAGCAATTCGTATCAAAGGACATATAATTACGGAATAAGGCGTCTCTTCCGTGTACTCATACTCCTAACTCATAATCGATTTTGAGTAGTAATATTATTTATTATCTGTGGTCTGCATTTTATAATATGAAATGCTCCACTCTATTTTTAACATATGTTTTATGTCCGTTTTGGTTCAGATTCGTTCATTTCATTCACTTGCAGTATTCGTAGTTGTTGTCGCTCCGTATGTGGCTTCGTAATTTGTAGTAGATTTTGCATAAAAGTACCAAGTTTTCTAGTTTTATATAATTAAGCGTACAAGAGATTGCATCTCAGTCAATAAGTCTGTTTTATAACTAAGTGACAATTACCTAACTGTGTCTTAATTAAGCAATCATAAATCGAATTCAAGTGCCTGTAACATAAGCTAGCTTTTGTTTTCTAATTGATACCTGTTTTCGCCCATCGTTGTTTGGTGTTTTGTGAATTAGCTTTCGTACTGCGATGGTCCGAGCTGTTTTCTAGCATCGACCAGTTTATAAAGTAATTTGGTAAGTCCTTACAATTGTATTAATTAAATACGTTATGACTTTCATATAATTGTTTTCTAAATTTTAATTTGATTAGCTATCGCAAAAACGTTGTGTAATGACAAAAAGGCATATTTTATCAACGTGTTTCCTTGTAATCAATTATTTTTACAGAAAATTGACAGAAGTCTAAGATTTCACGTATGTGTGTTTTTTGATACTAATTCAGAATCATATGTGATATTATTAGAGGTTTTTTTTAACATTCTAAAATTATAATTGCACTATATGTAACAAAATTTCCTGAAATTGTTACCAGTAACAATTCCATTCTTTTTCTTAGTTATACATCTATACACATAATAATAGTATATTGTATAAAATAAGAATATAAATCTATATAAATTTGATGGGTCTGCCTTTTTTACATTTTTGTGAAAAAAATTGTAGCAGGTGTCTAGGAGTATTAGTAATAAAATATATTTCAATCATTTTTAGTAATGTCTCTCTGTCTGTTCGTTTGGACATGTATCACTACTATAGTACTGCATTCACGATAAAGCCTCACCAAGAAAATCATAAAGCACATCCTCGAGTAACATTTAGTCTTGGTTTCATTAAAATCGGTTCTCTCTATCAAAAGTTATTGTAATTTTAATGATGATGCGATTTCAGTACGAGAGAAAGGTAGATAGGAAATAGACTTCATATATTCAGATGATTTTTTGTTTCTGTTATTTTACATTTGGATCCATGCGGACAGAGTCACAGGCACAGCTAGTCTAGAATACATTATCCAAAAATGTAGATAAATTAATCACTAGAAAGTTATTTTGTTTGATTATGCACAAAGTTCTGTATCTAAGGTAATATTAAAGTGTATGTTAGTGAATTGTATGATACATGTGAGCTACGGTTTTGTACTAAAAAGTAGCCAGTAAGGGATATATATAATTTTCTAAATCTAAAGTAATCATTTACATATACCGAGTGACTGTTTAGTCATCAGCAATATTTTTACAGGATAATTTATTAGCCTATTCTCATTCCCACAATAAGCAGTTATGTAATGATTAAACTTGAAAATGGCCCCTTTAAAGTTGTTCATTGAAGCTATGTCTGATTTTTTCTTTTAAAAGTATTGTTCCCATACTTTTAAAAGTTTTACAGCAAACTTTAACTAAGGTTTTCTTTATTGATTATTAGTATTTGTTTTGATATTATCATTTTTTATATGTTAAAACCATGAACTACCACAGGATTGAAGGATGAGACCCTTTATTCACCTGGTGTAGCTATTGAGGTGATATTATTTGAAATATTATAGTTGTAATTTAAATATTAATTTATTGTTTGTTAAGTTTTGTCCTACATTTTGGGTGGTAAAGTAATTTTGCTACATAAAATAAACATAAAACAAAAAAAAATCAACACATTTGTGTAAATTTATCTCATCTATTGTTGGATATGAGTGCATCCATATTAATAATGTAAATTCAATAGTAACTCTGTTAGTAGGTTACATTTTCATTCATAAGTGACTGAATCAATTTTGATGAATTTTGTTTTAAAAATAAAGCTTGAAGGGATTGAAATAATCGAAGTTAAGAAATATAAAAGTTCATCTATACTTTTTGATAAATTTAACAATGCTTATGTGTTTTTGATTTAACAAAAGTGGTTAACTACGATTCTCAAGTTGAAGATCAATCAGTTACCTGGAACCTATAGACATGTTCCAGCAGCTGCAGTTAAGAGTATACTCTGTCTAGGATAAATATATTTATTATAATATACCACATTTAAAATCTCAAGAGCTAAGAGCTATAAAAAACATCTATAAAAGTAAATACAGGTTGTCCGTTAACGATTGGATAACCTTGGAATGACATATAGCAAAACTTATGGTTGTGCAGAAAAAATATATATCAATATATATCCTAACTAGTTACTAAGATATGTATTTTAATACTATATTTTTTTACCTTATTATGTACGCACTACCTATTGCAACTTCAAACTCAGTAATTAAAGTGACGTATAATATATTCATGCAGTTCTATTGTACACTCATTTTGTTGGTGTGTATTATCTTATCTTCTAAAACTATATTGGTGTTATTACAAAAAAGTTAAACACGTTTTGAACGCTAGCTTTAAAAAGATCTCTCGGTGAATGTTCGCCGTCTTACTCTTTTGTCTCGCTTTGGTTAGGTTAGGTTACACTTGCGAAAAAAGGATAACGCGATCATCGCGGACGAAATGAAGTATTTACGTTATTTCTGTATACATGAATACATCTTCGTATCATAATGAATGTATTCAGTATTTGACTAGATTTGCTTTAGTTGCGTAAAAGTGTTGAAATACCAGCCTTCAAATAATCACTTCATGTATGCATCGTAAGGAAATTACTCTTATGTTTATAAATATTAATATGCTTCAAATAGCAAACACATCAATTAGTTTGTAAATCAGTTATCTTAAACTGTATAATGTTGACATTAAAAAAAGGCAAAACAATGAAATTTGATTTATTTATTCTTTATTAATATTTCGGTATATGATCTCTATAAAATATAAAAACAATAATTTGGGTCAACTTATTTTCTCAAACCTATTCCAGTATATCGAGTGTCGTCCCGACCTTCGAAGAATGACATTCGATTGGCACCGTCCCGATGTGGTGACGATAGGTATTTACCTCTCTGTTCGCTTGACAATATCTCCCGTGTAAAATAAAACACTTTTTCAGAGCAAAACAATTTATTATGTATTTCGTTGTGAAACAATTTTGTCACCGCGATTTTATAAACTATAATATAATGCCATCTATGGAGTAATATTGGTACTACATTAAACGGTTTAGCCAACGATTATTTTGTCTAAAATGGGTTAAGAAGTAATATCGATTGTGCTATCGATTGAATTATATACACAATATTTTATCGAAGTTACGGTTTTTCGCTGCAAACCTTATGTTAGTTCTAATAACGTCGGAAACAAGAAATCGTTATATTTGCATAATCTTAAACAATTATATTAATATTAGCTTCTACCCGCGAATTCGTCCGCGTGGAATAGTTTAGCGCCTTAACCACACATCGGAAGTTCTCGAAAGGTGAAAAAAAATTTTTTTGAAACATTCTTCATTGGTATTCCACTACTATATGTCTTAGTGTAATGATATATAGCCTATATTCTTCCTGGATTTATGAGCTATCTAACACTGAAATAATTTTTCAAATCGGACCAGCAGTTCCTGAGATTAGTGCGTTCATGCAAACAAACTCCTTCAGCTTTAAAACATTATGTATAGATTTGATCTATTGATCTCTATTACTCTACGGTGGAATTGCATTAGTGCGAGTAGGGTTAGCGATTAATCTATGTCCCCGCGGCCTACATTATATGTCAAGTATATTAAATTTGTGAGAGTTATTCTTTCGGAATTTTTGGGTATTTTCCAATTATATTTGTGAAATCTCACCTTCATTTTTGGCTCTAAATGAGTAAACAAAATTGATGCGTTAGTTAAACTTGGATAATGGCCATGAACCATCGCATCATTCTGTATTTTTGTTCTCGTGTGACGTCATTACATGTAATTTTTAAATAAATACGGTCATTTTATTGTCATGTATAATTGACTTTTGAAAAGTTTTGAAGTGAAACTTACCTCTTATAATGCTTTGAAATTCGGATCGGTAACCTTATTGTGTGACGAAAAGTGGTGGAGGTAAACACTGTGTCGGGTAGAGTGTTGAAAACACCGGTTCTCGTTCGATCACCGAAGTTAAGCAACGTCAGGCTCGGTCAGTACTTGGATGGGTGATGGACTGGGAACACCCCGTGACGTTAACTTTCTATTGTACTTTTTTAAACAAAATATTTCCGTGTAATACAAATGTTTCTCTTCTATCTCGTGTCTATACGAGACAACCTGTCTTTTTTTTAGTAGAAGCGGTCACACACGACCTGTGCGATCGATATATACATGATGGCACTATACGTTATATTCGTGTGATTAGTTGTGGTTAAAACGAATTGAAATTGATACGAAATTATTATTGTGAATTTCTATCACAATTTTAACACAGTAGACATTTTTTTAGAATAGAATATATAACTTTTATATTTAAGTCCCTGTGACCGCTTTTATGAAACAAAGCAAAGTAAAAATGTTGGACGCCTACCTACGTCTGCAATAAACTATATGACTGTTCTGGAAGTAGTTGGCCAGAACAAAAAAAAAATTGAATTGAATTTATATTATACTGGCTGTGCCCGAGATTTCGTGCGTGTCAAACCTTGTGTAAGAAACAGCGATCAACAAAATCATCTGAATGCATCAAGTCCATTTACTTATCTACTTTTCTCTCCTACTTAAGTCGAGTCGTCATTAAAAGTACAATAACTTTTGATGGACCGAAATGATTTAATGAAACATAGACTAAATGTTACTCGAAGATATGCTTTATTATATTCTTTTATCGGGAACGCAAGGAGTGCGCAGCAGTGATGCGTGTTCAAACAAATAGACAGACAGAAATTTCTGAAAATTATGAATTGAAATGAAATTATGAAATGTATTTTATTTTTATTCCTAGGCACTGGCAAATATTTCTTTATAAAAAATTTATAAAGTACAAAAACGTTCGATTCATATTACTAAATGTCAGAACAATTTGTACAGTACCCAATATCTGTTTGAGCGAGTTTTTCGGACGTAACGTGAATGTATTCTAAATACATGCTGTTATTACTTCTAATTTTTAAATAAATTTCCTGGAATAATCATCACGATTGGACAGGTGATAATAAAGAGCACGTACTAATTAATGTATATCAAAAAGTATTTACTGTTGAAGTCGTTTCCGAGAATGAAACACGTTATCATTTCTTGTAATTCTTAATTCAATGTTTGCGGTAGAGCACGCATGTGAGATAAGGTTACACGGTTTAAATGGTGTCTTTCTGTACGAGATGTTTTTGTTCGAAATATTTTTTCAACACTAGCAGCTGTTCGAAACTTCGCCTGAGTTTATCACCATAAATTATCTTACGAAACTGGGTTAAATCTGACAATTTGATATTATACATTCTGTAGGTATACTTAAAATTAAATCTCGTCTGGTTCGTAAACACAGCTTCTGTATATGCAAAACAAGAAAAATAGAAACGGCGCGTATGTGGAAAAATATAAAAGAAAAATAAGTAAAACAAGAATGTAAATTAAATAGTCAATTACAAAAAAGTACTTATTGACACTTGTAATATTTAGGCCAAATGAATAAAAGTTTATAAATTTGTAACCTTGAGTTATTCCGTTATGTAATCTACATTGTTGTATAGTTTTATTGGCGGCAGTTCGGTTAGTTTTTGCATGAAAAAGTAACAAATATCTATCTATACTCAGAAATCTAAACGTTTATAATATTAATAGCATTGCTACTTTGATGAACTACTTAAAATTCTACAACCTTATTACTGTAGTCTGATGAAGCTGTTAAAACCTTGCTAGGTCAATAGCGTAGTCAGTTCGAGGGAAAAAAACCTTATAACTGATTTTTGATGTATAACATTATCGTCATGGTTGCTGGATATTTTTTGTGGGACTGGTTTTGGAAAAGGGACGGAAATGTGTTTCAGGAAATCGGGGAAGCGCGCGCTATTTGATTTGACTAAAGAGCTCGCGCGGTGTCTGAGAAAATTAGCTGTGCACTTATCTAAAGTAATACAGTGTTGTTTATAAAATCTGGGGTGTTATTTATATGTGTAAAATATCTTTATGCTGTGACTACTGTAAATACAGAAATAAAAACTGTTAAATTGATTCGAAAACCGATACCTACTTTTTATATACAGACTAGCTTTTGCTCGCCGCATCGTTCGTGTTAGTGTAGGTGTGTTATATCCCTCGGTAATAGTGCTTTTTTCGGGATGAAAAAACCTGTGTCCCTATGTCCTTTTGTGTACCCCTTACACCCTGATAATGTGTACTCAAAATTTCAAGTCGATCTGTTGAATAGGGAAGGCGTGAAAACTTAACAAACAACTTTCGCATTTCTAATATTAGTTAGGATATGTGATATGTATATAATATAGTACCTGGCAGATCGAACCTAACTCGGTTCTTTTAAAAAAATGTTAGAACTTAAAAAAAATAAACTGTTAAGTTTGCTTCACAAAATTAGCGGTTTTATAAATAAAAAATATATTAAAAATATATATCTTTTTTGCTGTCACTCGGATACGAACTAGGGTTAAACGGATTTTTGAAGCAGCCGATTTCCATTTGAACTATTTTTGTTTTGACAGCGCCGGCGAAATTTACCTTTATATTCTAGATATATTTTTTCATTACCTGAAAACTCAGTTAAAAAAGTTTTCTATGAATAAAATCTAGCTAGACCGATTTATCGTCCCCGAAACTACCTACATACTAAGTTTCACGGAAATAGATGACGCCGTTTCTAAGATCCTGAATATATACAAATATAAAAATATACAAGAATTGCTCGTTTAAAGGTATTAGATAAATAGATAGATTATCAAATGTTTTATCTAATTCGTAATCGATCATTTATTTTATTTATCAATGTTTCTAGCAACGTTTAACTCTATTGTAATAATTAACCTATTGTCGTGGTTATCTTGTATTATTTTAAGTAATATTCAGACGAAATAGATCTGCCACCAATGCCAGTTTCAGTATCCAGGTTAAAGGGTCGGCTTTTCCGGGATGATCTGGGGATAGGCCGCGCGATCGATTCCGCCGCCGCACTGCGGCTCTTGGCCTGCTAACGATTTCAGTTTTATATATTCATCAGCCATCGAGATGAACTCGCATATGTACCGCAATAGCGCTTGAATTTTTAGACTGTTTTGCGGGTAGTCGCTGCGCCTACAGAACCTTAGTACATTTTTTTAGTAAATTTAGTTAAGCAGCTGCTAAAGTGCAATTAAATTAAACAATTTTAGGTGGAAACTAGCAGGCCCGGCGGACGTGGTACTGCCCTGATAAAAAAATCCCGAAATTATTGTAAAAAAAAATCCTCATAGGGAATAGGCTATATAAGGCATATAAAGAAAAAAAAAGATGATTTTCGCAAGTACGATGATGTGCTCTTATCGATTATAAAATATTTTTAGTCTGTGTTCACGATTAAATCGTTATTGAAGATAACAAGTAAGGCAATATTAAATAGGGCGAATGCCCTACATCTGACCGATGTCTACTCGACCGAGTCATATACCGCGTTAGTTTTATTGGATTCAGGACAAACGATGTGTGACTGACGACTATAGAAGAGACCTTTCGCTCGATATTCCATTAAAGGATGGTTGTAAAACTCCATGTGTACTAATTGCGGTTAAACATATGAAAAATATGAACTCTATCGACAAAGTCAACCGGTAGGGTTGCCTGAACACTGCTTGGGAACAATCGTTTTAGAATTAAATCAAGATCAAAAGTAGGTTATACGATTAAGGAAAGTGGTCAAGCCGAATTTCACATAGTCTCACATCGGAGAGAGGGGATTTAGACAAATGTATACGTATTTTTTTCGGACTAAAAATAGTGTATAAATGTCAGAAAGTCCAAATACATTTGAAGTCACATGTTTCTATACCAAAATATATCAAAATTTTGACACAGTTCTTCTCTTTAATTAAAATCCATGATTAGTAAAGTAAAAAATGTAAAGTTATATAATATTGATATATCGATATGTAATGTAATAATAATCATAATGTAATGACATACAAAAAAGTAAAACTAAACATAATAAAGTAAAATGTGATTTTTTTTACTAAATCCAAAGCATTTATACTCAATATTAGGATTAAATTGGAGAAGAGGAAGAGAATTAGGGTTCGAGGGTTTGAGACAAATCTCACGACATCACACCAGGGAGGACGAGGTTTCAACAATCCTCAAAAACTACCACGTAATTAATGGGTGACTCCTTATATTTTTATCAACTCCTTTGGTGGTAGCGCTAATTCTGGATACACGCTGGTCTAAGCATATTGTTATTGTATGACAGTATTGTTGTGAAATTCTGGTTGTTGTCTATGGAACGACTTTTTTCGACTAATAATACGAACTGAGTCAACTCCGATTGAATTACGTGACTTCATGGACAAACGTAAATAACTCCTAAAGTCTTCCATAATGGGTTATGATCTTTTTTTTATTGTTCGAAACGCGTGCGCTGTGTAATTGCGCAACGAGTCAGATAACTACATTGTTGACAATGCTAGTTGTATTGTTTGATTGATACATTGTGATATACAATTTTAAGGTTTTATTTGTTTAATTACAAGAATAGTACTTCTTACTACAATTCAATTGTTGTTCATTGAGTTCGCATCAAAGCATATCTCATTTGACGTATTTGACCATCGAGCATTTGGAATGAAAAGGGCAATTAAACACATTTTATATCAATCAGTTTTTTAAACATTTAGTATATCATATTTCAATATTGTTAATTATATTTGCCATTTCGTTTAATTTTCCATACGTTCATTTTAGTTTTTATAAATGAATTTCTTTTTACTTTTTCATTTATTCCTATGCTACTTTTTTCCTTTGCCTAAAAGTTTCTCAATATTTATTGCAAATTTATTTTTTTATATCATCATTATTAATAGTGTAAATGATATGTGAAAAATCATCGTAAGCTTTCAGCTTAGTTTATTCTTTTTTACTATTGTTATTGTATTATAATACGGGCTGTTAACTATTGTATTATACATTTTGTGAATAAATAAATTAATATTGAAGGTATTCATGACTCCGTAATTTAACAAGATTAGCAAAACGACTGTCTATATATCTAAGGGACAAGGGATAAGTTACTGCACGCTTTTACAATATTAATCTCTTCATTTATTTGAATCTATTATTCGTTTACTAAGATGGTTTTACCCGATGTCTCGAAGAAAGGTTTTTGTATGATTTATAATTTAGATTAGGATTGAAGCAATTATCAAATTTAGTTTCATTTAATAATTAACAACTAACTAATTGTGAGGAAAATTATACACGTACATTGGGTTTTTATAATGTGCTCGGGGTAAATTCTGAAACTGTTAAATCGATTTTTAGAGCCCTTAGCAGATAAACGTACATATAGTCTTTTCATAATATATTCAAGCTTCATACCATTACAATTTTCTATAGTTTGTAAATCTATTTATCTGCTGTTTAAGTAAAACCTTTTTATTATTAACTATCTGATATCTTTTTTTTTATTAACGTGGGAAAATCCTTTATGGATACGCCACCCTACCGGGGGAGAGAGTGGGTTATGTCCGACTCCCACGGACTAAAACCCCACAGTGTATCATCCGCCGCATTGTAGGGGCAGCCAGGGGTCGAGCTTGCTCTCAAACCTGAAAAACTGCCCCTGTGGCAGCCTGGTATCTGTGTCGCTTATTATGTTAACAAAATATTATGTACAGATACTACAAAGGAAAAAAAACATAAACACCGCTTGCCCCAGTTCTTCACAGCAAGAAAGTACATTGCTGAAGACATAGTACTTATAAATATCGTAGTTCCTTAAAATTGTATAACTATAGTTCAAATGAAGATATTATGATAATATTTTGTTCATAAATCAAGTGCCTAAGAGTCCGTTGAAATATTACGTAATTCTTCTATATTCAAATTCTAAAATTCTTCTAACTTTGACCGCCTCCTCCCCCTGGTTAACAAATGTAAGAAATGCTCTTACCCCTCCTCCTATGCTTGTGTAAACATTAATGGAATGTTCTCGTTAAATAAATAAATATTGTTGACGTAATCACTACCTCGACCTCCCATCGTCTATGTCATCAACGATAAGTAAATCAAGGACTCCTCCCCTCATCAGAATCATTGAATAGCCCTTAAGAAGTAAAACTAAACTAATTTGATAGATATATATCCAGTAGTTTTATTCATACAAGTTCCAGTTGTTTTATTCATAGAAGAATTTATGATATAGATTGATGAAATCTTAAAAATGATGTCATTATATATTACGCCTTTGCTCCAATATATACAACTAATACACCGAAGTTATATATCTTAACTCAGGGGTGGTGCAAATATTACTTAAGAAGAATTTTCTAAAAAAATATCAGCAATAATAAGCAAAGCTAGTACCCCTCTGTCATGCTTACGTAAACGTTTGTACGCAATGACAAAATTTTACAAAAAAATCATAAAACTAAATAAATACTGCTGACGTACTCATCATCCAGACACCCCCATAGCCTATGTAATTAAAAATAAGCAAATCGAAGACCATCACCCGCTTCTAGTACTTACGTAATACTAGAGTGTTATACAGAAGTTTATCTTTAGCAAAAAAAAAATACCTCTCATTGCGCATAAAGAACCTTCAAAATTTTTTTTAATTCCACCCATAAATGTAAAAATCAATTTTAATACATTTTTCTTCGATACTAACTTTAATGTCGTAAAAGTTTAACGGTGAGGGTAATAAAGTTGGTTATACGAAGTTACACCGTCAGTAGTGTGGTAAGTTAATTCCCTTGTCAGCAAATTCCATATTCATAATGGAACTATCGCTAACTGGTGGTATCGACTGCAAACTTCTATGCGAACAACTACGTCCAATAGGGAATACAATAGTTGAAGAATTACGCTCACTGGCCTTTGTGAAGTAAGTTACGTATCAAAGAATTTTTTTTTTTCGATTTGACTATGCTATTGACCCAGCGAGGTCTTAACAGCTTCACCGGACTACTAAGGGGAGTGCGTAAGGCACTCAGCCGATATTATTTGACAGCTAGCTGAACGGTGCAAGGTACACCTCGGCTTGGGCTGTTGCCTAATACGTGACCTATTTGAGTTAACCTATGCTAAGCTAACTATTCATACATATATGAGTTGTTGGAACCTATATGTGTACCAAGCATACATACGTCAACAACTCTTATATATATTTCGTATCGGATAACTTTCTGAAGTATTTCAGTTCGATAAGAAAAAAAATAAAACACTTCCACTTTCATGTGTAAGCGTATATGCATGCACGTGTGTGAAGGTGATATGTGTCAAAGAAGTTTGGATCTTCTATGTTTATGTTTGGTGAGATTAAAGGCAATCTAAGTAAATAGGAAGATGATTGTCTACTACCTCTGCCCGCGGCTGTGTCCGCGTGTAACCTGACTTACAAAACAGTGAGAGCGCCGGAGACCCATCTCCTCTCACCTCTCCTCTCCCTCCCCCTCTCCCTTTTTCTCCACTTCCCCAAACACAGGCTGGTAACGCACTTGCGACTCCTCTGGGGTTGCTAGTGTCTATGGACGGCGGTGATCGCTAAACAACAGGTGACTCGTCTCTTCCTTTGCCTCCTATATGATATAAAAATAATATATAAAATATAATTGACTATTAAAGTCATCTGAATGTATTGAGTCCATTTACTTATCTATTTTTCTATCGTACTTCAGTCACGTTGTCATTACATTTTTTATGAAATAAAGACTAAATTCTACTCGAGGTAACACTTTATGATTTTGAAGAGGTTATTCCTAGACGCAGTATTTTAGCAGTGACGCGTGTTCAACAAACAGACAGACAGACAGACATTTCTAAAAATGATTAAAATGTATTGTACTACTTATTCCAAGACATGCAACATTTTTTTCCACAAAAAGTAAAAAAGTACAGACACAAGAGTTTTATTTTTATTATATGTATATGTATATATTGACATTGTCGAATTGAATGTTAATATACATTTCTGTGAAAGGTCATTGACATCCGTTTGTACAGTCGTGTAAATATTTTCTTACTATGTAAATGGCTTCATTTGCTAGTTAGCAATTGTTATATCAGGTGGGTGTTAGTTATAATTGTAAAATAACATCAGTGTGGGTCTTTTGTATGATATTCACATACTTAAATTGTAGCAAAAGGAACAGGCGGAGGACGTTGAAGAAGTGTCTAGAAATTAATTAATTAAATCTTAAAAATAAAAAATAAAAACCTACAAAATCGTTCAACGCGTTTAAAGAAATTTTTGAATACTTTAGATCAGCTTTGCAACAATTTCCAGTATTTTGAATTATTTGCATTTACTATTGTCTGTTTGTTTGTTATTGTGCTTATTACTAGAACCCTCTGCACCAATTTACGTTTTTTTTTTTAAATCATAATTGTGTTTTTTTGTCAGGTCGTGGTACATGTTTTGTTAGATTAAATAACTAGGGTAATAGGATAGAAATAAATTAATTTACACAAATGTACTATAAGTACATTATGTTGCAATAAGTATTGACCAATGTGTTGAAATAAACAATTACTTAGAATAAAAACTACTAACAAAATCAGTAAACTATGTAATCTATAAAATCATTTAAACATTTGCACAACATTGGTGTCCAGAGCACAAGAGAGTGCAGGTTCTGTGATAGTGCAGATGAGACCCCCAAACACCTCTTGTGCGAATGTGATCCACTAAAGCCTAAAAGAAACCGTATTCTAGGAAAGCATGTATTGCTTCCGGATGAGGTACAGATGCTCTTAGCCAAAAAAGTCCTGCAGTTTTTAAATACTATAGGACTAGGCGGGGAGCTTTAGTAACATGGGGCGATCACAATAGATCACTACTGGTCGCAGTGATACAGGACCATTAAAAGCCTGCATAGCCCCATTCTCCAGAATAAAAAAAGAATAAATCTATAAAAAAAAAAAAAAACGTTAAATAATGTTTGTGTAGTTACACTTCAATATAAGTAAAATACAATTTTGCCGTACATCATATTTAACGTTATTTTTGAAAATCTTCAAATTTTTTACGTGTGAAGTATGAAGGTCATAAAAATACTTCGTTCTCGGTGTATATGTTTTACTAGCCTCTGCCCGCGACTTCGTTCGCGTGGCTTAGTTACACGAACTTAACACAGTTTGTAATAACACAGTTAACACGTAACAGTTCTCAAAAGGAATAACATCCCGATTTTAAAACATTTTTCATCTGTGCTCCGCTCCTATTGGTCTTAGCGTGATGATATATAGCCTATAACCATTCTCGATGAATGAGATATATAACACTGAAAGAATTATTCAAATCGGACCTGTAGTTCCTGAGATTACCCCCTACAACGTCACAACATCACAACGTCATAAACTCACAAACTTTACCTCTTTATAATATTAGTATAGATACATCTTCTCTGGAAATCTTTAAAAAAATTAAACATATAACATGACCGATTACAATTGGATTTAGGTTATTTTGAAATTTAACGACTCAATTATTTAACGACGCATTAATTGATTAATAATGTTAGAAAGTAAATGTTATTTTGTTTTAACACTGGGGTGTATATGGTCATGAATTGTCTAGGGATTGGTCGACTTTAAACACGAAGGTCACGTCGCGTCTCGTACGTCAGCCGTCTGGATGAATGTCGACGACCCCTCGATAGAGTACCAGAGTAAGCCTCGTTTGTGATAGATAAAATGGAATTTGAGATTGTTATTAAATACTAGCTGTGCCTGGGACTTTGTACGCCTGAAACTTTAAGTAAAAAAAAAAAACGATCAATAAAGTAATCTTAATGTATTAAATCCATTTATTTATCTACTTTTCTTTAGTATAATGGTTGCGTCGTCATTAAAAGTAAAATAACTTTTGATAGAGTGAACCGATTTTAATGAAACAAAGACTAAATGTTAGTCGAAGGTGTGCTTTATGATAGGAGGTTTTATCATGAACATGAAATTTTGGCAGTTTCGCGTGTCCACACAGACAGACTGATAAATAAATAGACAGACATTCCTAAAGAAGGTTGAAATGCATTTTGTTGTTGCTAGACACCCACATTTTTTTTTTAAATCTACACGTTCACGTCCCAAACGTACAGACACATCAGATTTACATTATTATTATATGTATACATACATGTATAGAAGATTTGTTCGAGTGAGTGGTCTCTTAGCGATTATACGTGGTCGTTTATATTATGAATATAAAGTTTTCTATAATTTCCAGCAGCATTATGTATCTCGTAAAATTATACTGACAGCAGAAATTGGATTTATTAAAAACCAATGGGGATTGCAAATGTAGATTAAATCGGTGTTATTACAAAAAGTTAAATACATATTGAATAATTGCTTTAAAAAAGTTACGTTTTAAATGCACCGCGCTCGCTCAACGTTCGCCATTTTGGTCTCTTGTCTCGCTTTGGTTAGGTTAGGTTAGACTTGGGGAAAAAAGGATAACGCGAACTTGCCTCGGGCGAGCGCGGTGCATTTAGTACGAAACCTTTTTAAAGCCATTATTTAACTTTTTGTAATAACACCGAATATATGTGAAAAAAAAAAACATTCACGCGTCTGTATAAAGTGATCTGAAGAATTTTGAAGATACTCTGATATATTCTACTTATATCTGACAATAAGCCTGATAACAATAATTATACTCGTCCGATCATCGAAGTTAAGCAACGTAGGGTGCAGTCGGTACTTGGATGGGTTACTGGGAATTCCGTGTCACGTTGGCTTTTGTATTTTTTTATTAAAATGTTTCTCTGTAATACAAAAGTTTTTTTTTTTATATCAAAGGAGGCAAACGAACTGGGGGTCACGTGATGTTAAGTGATCACCACAGTCTATAGACACTAGCGACATCAGGGAAGTCACAAGTGCGTTGCCAGCCTGTATATGGGAGAGGAGGAGAGGAAGGAAAGGGAAAGAGGAAGGGAGGTGGGCCTCCGGCGCTCTCACTGACCGAACGAAACACAACAATGCGATCACTGTTATTTCACGTCAGTCTTCTATGAGAGGGGTGGTACTACCCTGGTCGAGCCGACCCATTCATGCTGAAACCAGTAATAGCTTCCACGTGGCTCTATAACCTATCAAAAAGATTGACTTCTATCGTTTGTTTTTACGACACACCCTGTTATTTACCATATGTTGGGTGACCGAGATCGTATATTTAGCGGCCCATTATTCGCACAGATTACAATGCGTAGTAAAACTGTGTTGTCTAATGAATTTACGCTGATAGAAATTTATGGGTCCTTCAACCTCATTGCTAAAATTAGATTAATGTAATTGAGAGTACAACGACATCTGTACTCGGGATATAAACATTTATGTGTAGGTGTGGTCTAGTGATTTGAGCAGCGGGATATTGATTCGATGTTCGTAGAATTGAACTCGGACGTTTTTATAAATACTAGTGGGCGCCCAGTGGTCGACATTCGACCATAGTTAATTGATTTTTTGAAGTTTGGACTTTATTAGAGTTATTTTGTCAAAGGATACTTCTATAATCAAAGGTTTTCATCATGGCTACTCAGTTATTTGTCATTTGCCATGATCTTTATTATATAATCATTAAAAATAATCTTTGTGTAAATGAAAATGAAAATTAATTATAAATTGGAAATAAAAATCACGTGGTAAAGCTCAAATTTTAACCAAACATAATTCTACGAAAATAAAGAAATTTATCGCAACCCATGACACAATTTTCAATTTATTTTATACGACATCATGGTGATATTACTGGGTGATATTGAATTAAATGTTGTCTGTTCATTATGAGAAATAGTGATATGCCCAGTATCATCGTTTGGAAAAGTAATGGATACACAATACAATCAAATGGTAAATCCAAGACAAAAACGTTTTTAATACTACCATTAGCTTTTGAAAATAAATTCTTTTTTGTTGCTACATGAGGTTGAATTGCAACATTGTAACCGCGAAGATCTAAGTCATGGATTACTTTTCTGAACAAAATTCTTGTTTTGATTATACAAAGTATTATTTGGCTCATTTTTCTATTAATTCATCATTTGAAGTGAGTTCACCATAAAAAATAATAAACATTACAATAATAGTTATATTTTATAATATCATTGTTGAATGTAGGATGAAAAATGGTAATTGGAATGTAAGAGTTAAAAAATACATACAGTCGAGTATAGCCTCCTTCATAACCTCTTTTGAACTTCGTAATTATTGACGGCTGTCAAAATGTCTTTTGTATTTTCATGTGTGTATATGTTGCGTAAAATTCGAGTGGTAGTATGAGTAGTGCATATTTTAATTAATTTAATGTATTTCTAATGCATTTTATCTATACTAATATTATAAAGAGGTAAAGTTTGTGAGTATGTGACGTTGTGATGTTGTGAGGTTGTAGGGGGTAATCTCAGGAACTACTGGTCCGATTCGAATAATTCTTTCAGTGTTATATAGCTCATTCATCGAGAATGGTTATAGGCTACATATGATCACGCTAAGACCAATAGGAGCGGAGCACAGATGAAAAATGTTTCAAAATCGGGAGGTTTTTTCCTTTTGAGAACGTGTTAGTGTATCTATTCCACGCGAACGAAGTCGCGGGCAGAGGCTAGTGTATAATAAACAGCTTTCTGCACTTCTCCGTCACATAAACTTTAGCTATGCCAAATTTCAAGTTCACCTGTTGGTGGGAAATAGGTTAAAAAGGGATACAAAAAATTTGCTTCACGTATTAATATATAGAAATATATCTATCAGAAAGTATCGACGACAGAGACATAGTAGATTGACTATTCAACGTTGTGGAATCGACTCCCAGCGGCGATGTTTCCAAACCATTACGAGTTACAAACGTTCAAGAAAAGAGCGTAGACTTATTTAAAAGGATCCAACCGATCGTTTGCCTCCTACGATATAAAGCTATATATATACATATATAAAGCTATATACATACATACATGCAAAGTGTTAAAAGTAATTATACCACACATTGTAGTCAGTTACAGCATTTATCATATAATACAATACACATTCATTATACAGAACAGAAGACAATATTAACATAAAAGATACAATTAAAAAAAGAAACAACAAAATAAAATAGAGCTAGTGTAATATTATTTAACTAGCCTCTGCCCGCGACTTCGTTCGCGTGAAATATATACTTTGGGCTAACGCTAACACGCGCCGGAAGTTTTCAAGATGAAAAAAACCCCGGTTTTTAAACATTCTTCATTGGTGATCCGCTCCTATTGGTCTTAGCATGATGATATGTTATAACCATCCTCGATAAGTGAGGTATACTCGTATAACATTGAAAGGGGGAGATTTTGGCGGGATTTTAGTCTGTCATGTAGTGGATTCTATATTTTATCGATAATCTTGTGTTATTTGACTCTATATTTTGTAAATTTGGTGGTGTTTTACGTAATGTAGTTAGTTTATTGTACATAAGTGAAGTGAATGGAAAATAATACCACGGAGCATGAGATTCTGAGATGCCACAAAAACTCCCTGGAAAGCCTAACAAGGGAGCCACCATCTTGTTGGAATATTTAAATAATGCACACGACGCTCGTAATATTATTAACTACACGACAATGGCAGTAATAATCTGAAAAATTGCTTGCCAAAAATAAAGTTAAAAAAATGAAACATTGAAAGAATTTTTCAATTTGGACCAGTAAGTAGTTCCTGAGATTGCCCCCTACAACGTCACATACTCACAAACTTTTCCCCTTTATAATATTACTATCATTAGTATAGATGACTTAAATAATATTGAAAAAAAAAAAAAAAACATGAAGTTATTAATTTCCTAATTTTAGTTTTAAAATGGAAAAGTGACTTACCTAATAAATCTATGGTCTGATCTTTTTTATTCAGGTCATTATATTGACTTGTTAATTATTTATCAATGCGTCTTTCAGAAACTGGTAATATCTATTCATTGATTTAAATTGGAAAAACTATCGGCTGAAAGCGAAGGAGAATATCGAGAGGAAAACTGAGGCTGAGGTATGATTTTTAGTACCATAATTTCTGGGACAACATAGAACTGAATTGCATTTCATATAGTCATTATATCTTGAGCTGCCCCTATCCTATCCTATCCTATATAGTTTACAGGATTTTTTCCGACACAAAATACATATAGAAGTTGTTGAGGCACGGATGCTAGGTACACATGTATGTTTCAATAACTCGTATACGTATATCTAGATAGCTTAGCTTAGGTTAGTTCAGATAGGTCGCGATTTTCGCACAAAACAGGCGACAGCTCAAGCCGAGGTGTGCCGTGCACCCATGAGTTAGTCGCCCAAACATTCCAAATCGGCCGAGTGCCTTCAGCGCTCGTCTTAATAGTTCGGTGAAGCTGTAAAGACCTTTCCAGGTCAACAGCGTTTTCATTTCGAAAAAAAAAAATCTTGAGCTGGCGTTGGTATTGGTACTTAAGAAGCCTTTGACCAAGCAGTGAAACTCCTACAGCATTTGTTATTATTACTAATACTATTATAGCATAAACACGTTCTTTTTTATGTGCATATTAGCATACAAAAATTCCAAGGCTATTTACGCGCTACCGTGATTCCTGTTATACAATGAAAAAATAATCAAAAGGACAGGCAATTAATCTTTATAGAATTACATTTCATTATATTCATTGAATATGTGTATTCTTTCCGGTATATAGTTTGGTCCCATTTTTTTAATAATAAATATTGTTTACAAAAAGACTTTCCAATAAATCTCGATATATAAAAATTCAGTGTCATGATTTTTGTCCACGATGAACTCCGAAATTATCAAATCGGTCCTCATGAAAGTTGGCATTTATATGTCATATACTTAATTTGGTCCAATTCGATTAATGGCCTCAATATTTTTTAATTATAAATTTAATTACATTTGATTTAATTACAAATGATTGTCAATGTTGATTATTGTTATTAATTGCAACTTACATCAGTTTCGAAGAAATGGCACTTTAAATTCATTTGTTGTCAGAGAACCGTAGGAGCGACTCTTGTATATATCATATACATAGATGGCAACAGGTTTTAATTTTAAACTTCATTTTAAATTCCAGTTTATCTTATGGTGCAAGTGTTCTGATGATATCATTCAACATGTTATAACCGAGCTACAACCTGGCGTAGCCAGATTAGCTACTATTTACATAAAATAAACATTACTAACGTTTCAGGAGCTGAATTAAAACACTTTGGTATCAGGAATTATATGTATTCTGGCAGAGCTTAAGAATCTGTCGCTTTACAGGGTTAGCTTGTTTACCATTGGACCACATCGTCATTTCACATAATACCGCTGCGAACAAGGGTCCCTCTATCGATCCCACACATATGACGCGCTTCTTCCGGTAACATCTCGAGCCTACGATCTAGGAGCTATGAGCTAGCCACCTATGGATGGAGCCCTCGAGTTGATACTATCGCGATACAGTGACTCACCCACATCACTTGTACACACATAAGATCACCTCACATACGTGCACATACACACTAATACTGAAAGGGTTTTTTCCCTTATTCGAACGGAACGATTCATTCATTTTATTTCCGATTATGTATAGATAGCTTAGATAGTTGAGCTAGGTTAGATCCGGGATTTCGGAAACAGCCCAAGCAGAGGTGTGCGTGCACCCTTGAGCTAGGTACCTAAATAAAATCGGTTGAGGTGACTTAAGTGCTCGTCTTAGTAGTCCGGTGAAGCTGTAAAGGCCTTGCAAGGTCAATAGCGTAGTCGGTAAGAAAAAAAAATCATTTAATGTCAGGTCACATCGTGAGCTATCGCTAGAACCTGTATTTAAAAAAAAACTTCAGTATAATCATCTCTTTGTTCACGTGAGCAAAAGATCACAGATAGGTATATAGACCCGATATAAACATGGTTTTCTACTGTGGTATTAATCTATAGCTAACCTTGCTCGATGTCCTCGGGGAAATTATCATGGCATTTTGCTATAACGTATCTAGTTTCCCAACGGTGTAGCCTTTTACCGATATATCTATGATTAGTTTGTACATATTGTATTTGGTATTAGGGATAGCGATATAATATCGATTAACGAAAGAAGAAGAAAGCAAGGATACTTTATTATTGGAACAATTAGACTAAACAAACAAATTAAGTAAAAAAAAAAGAATTTGATACTTTTGAAAAATTAAAAAGAAAATCCATTCAGCAAAATGTGCAGTACAGCAGTACTGCAGTGCTGAGTTTTGATGGGAATCCATATTTATCGGTCATACAAAACTAAAAGAACAAACAAAGAACACAAACACACATAACACGTCATAGATGTCACATTAAATAGGTATATATACTGTAACTAAAAATTCAAGACAAAATAAATATACACACCAGTAGAAGATAGTCAGCAGTATACAGAGGTATGTGAATACACTGTACTTCACTCTAATTACTGATTTGGAAGTTGAATCGAATAATCGATTTTTAAACTTAAAAAGATCGAAAACTGATACTAACTGATGTTAAATATCAAATCGATCTCTGACACTATAAAATCGTGATTCAATTCTTTCTCTCTAGATAAAAATAAATCAAATAATAATTTATTACTTATAAAAAAGTTCATCAAATAAATAATGTAAGAGATCGATTTTTTAATAATCAATCCTTTAGAACTCGATTTTTACTAAAACCACAGCACAGTCATAGCAACGCCTGACCAAGTCAGCCAGTGTTCTGTATAAAGCTATTAATACACACGGCCCTAAGTGTTAATGTACAGACGCACTGTTATCTTCCTCAGCAACGTAAAATTTTATCAAATGAATTTGTGCCGGTTACCGACTCATAGACCTAGTAGGAACCTGTATCTCTGTTAGTTTAGTTTAGTGAACTTGTTTCTATTATGGGCGAGACAATATTTGTTAGGACTATATGTTTTATCTATTTATTTCATAATGGTTATATCCCGCAGTTTTGCTCATGTCATTTTGGACTGGGTCCATATTTTCATTTTATATATTTTAGTACACCGACATAAATATTACACATAGATGTCACAAATGGACATCTCCAACATAAAATTACAATGTAACAGTTGCGATAACAGGTATGCGTGATATTAGTAGATGACAAAATAATTCTAATTAGGAATTGTACAGACAGAATCTAAAATTAATTTTTACTATACACCAGTGTTTCCCAACCTTTTTTTAGGATTTTTTAGGATTACCCACCTTAAGATTTCTAAAATTTTTATGCCACACCCCATACATAATTTTTAACCTTTAAAAATTGTTTGGTCCCTTCACTATGAAATTGTTATGAAAACATCGTAAGTAAAACATATAATGAAAAACTTACTTGATTACCCAGTTCATATTTTGGTAGCGCTGAACGAAATTATACCTGATAATTATTTATAGCATTTTTTTTAATTTGTCTTATTTTTGTCCCCGATATCTAGTAATGTATTGAAATAACTCGAAGCGAAGGATTTAAAGACGTGTCGAGTCCATTTTTAAATTTCCCCCCTATGGGGCGTGGGCCCCACGTTGAGAAACACTGCTATACACCGTCGAATTATATCTTTAAGCAAGCGTTGCTTGAATGATCCAAAAATATCAAAAATTTGCCGATGTTGTTATATGTTCGTGATATATCATTGTACAATATAGCCGTGCGTATTAAAGATCTGTTATATACGGTGTTAAGGGTCGCTGTTGGAATGGTAAAGATATGGATTAGGCAACGCTTGGTAATTTGTTCTCAAGTAGAAGTGGTTGATAAGATATCCTCGGAACCGTTTATAATTCTGTATAGGATTAATAAGTTAGATACATGTATACACCGTTTTCTTCTGGATGAATCCTACATTACTGCCAATTTTTTTTTTTTTTAGAATTGCCTACACTTTTGACCCAGCAAGGTCTTAACAGCTTCACCGGACTACTAAGGCGAGCGCTTAAGGCACTCAGCCGATTTTATTTCGGCAACCAGCTCAAGGGTGCACGGCACACCTCGGCTTGGCTGTTGCCTGTTGCATGCAAAATCGCGACCTATCTTAGCTAACCTAGCTAACTATTCATATATGTATGAGTTGTTGAAACGTATATGTGCGCCAAGCATACAAGCCTCAACAACTCCTCCATATATTTATTATCTGAAAATTGACAGTTTTTCATTTCGATAAGGGAAAAAAACGTAAACCCTTCCATTTTCATGTGTAAGCGTGTAGGCGTGCACGTGTGTGGGGGTGATCGTGTAGTGTTGTAGCGGGGATGTATATTTGTGTGTCACCGTATCGCGCAAGCAACGCACTCAAGGGCTCCCTAGCGAGGGATCGAACCTAGGCTTGAGCCGCTGCCGTGGGAGGCCTAATCGGGTGTTCATTACTGACAAAGTGAACGCAAACAAACAAATAAACAACATTAGCATCGTGGCATCTCAGAATCCAAGCTTCGTAGTAAGATTTCCCATCCACTTCACTTGTGGCCAATACGCGAACTTTATTACGTAAAATGCCACTAATATTAAAAAATATAGAGAGAAATAACTCAAGCTTATGAATAATATATAAAAGTCATTACATGACAGACAAAGATTCCGCCAAAACAGCGTTAATTACGACGTTATCCCGCCTGCGCCCTTGTAATAAAAAAACCTTGACAAATCATATACCTAAACCTTCCTCACGAATCGATTTATCTACTGGTGAAAATCGCATGTAAATCCGTTCAGTAGTTTTTGAGTTTATCGCGAACAGACAGACAGACGTTGCAGAGGACTCTGTTTTACAATATGTAATTAAAAGATATGATAATTTTGCTATACTGTAAAATTGGCGCCCCAGCAACTAGGGTCACCACTCGTATTTTTTTATTTCATCGTAAGCTATCTCGTCCTATACGCTGTACTTTGTTTTAACAATAGAATAACCGAAGGTGATTTATCTTTATATATGATTCATTTTACGTAAATAATCCAAAAAAAAACGTTGATCGGAATTTAAGACGAGTTCTACTTAGTCGCCTTAATCCACTGATATGATATGACATAGTTTGTTTTGGTACAATGCTCTATTGTTTTCTCACTTTTAACAATCAATGTGTTTATTTGTTAAAACTTAAGGTGACAACTTTATCACACACGAGAAGAAAGTTTCTCTTTTTTTTTTCTCGACTTGACTAACAGCCACACGTTGCTTTGTTTCTGTAGATCGGACACGGTACTAAAAATATTAAAATCATAATACAAAAGTCTAAACTTTTTTTTTCTTGAACTGACTACGCTATTGACCTAGCAAGCTCTTAACAGCTTCACCGGACTACAAAACTTTAAACGCTATTCGTTTGGTCTAATAAAAAATTATAGAAATACAGAGTTTTAAGAGTAAATTGAATATAACTGTTTTTTTTCTATGTACGGGAAGCTAACTATAACTTTGAATATCTCGTCATTTTTGTTGGTTTTCGATGTGAAAATTTCACATTAGTATTTTAACACTATGTGCCATAAGTACCCAAAGTAACAGAGTGTACATTTTTGCACTTTGCAATATGGTAAATAAAAGTAACAAAATATAGCTTTTTTTTTAATTTCGATGTCTCAAAATATCCTCATAGAGTTTTAATGAGATTGTTTGTTACATTCTTGTGTCGTAACTATTCAACCGGTCATTACAAAATTTTGTAAAGTTGTCCGGAGTACAGAAAATATAAGTTTTATGGGCAGATAAAGGAAGTTCAAGACTATGTACATCATATAATTACGCTATGCCAAAGAAGGCGAACAGTAATTTATTACTACAAAAACGAAGTCGCGGACACAGATTAATGTTAAAATAGCTCCTGAACATAGATATTCATGACATCTGGATAAGTTATTACGTAATAATAATAAATTTAAACTACAATCTCGATATAACTATTATTGTTAAGATAGAGTAAAGATAATCTTTGACCTGGAGTTATCATTCATGTGTTACATCACTACTTGTGTCGTCCGTGGAGGTATTGATTTTGTCACTCAACTTGTCGCTCGACAATTTTTTTTTGGCTGCTCTTAATATAACCATACGTTTTGAATTGTATGTATAATCAAGAGTCTAAATCAAAACACAGTTAAATATTATTATTGTAATATAAAATTGTCATATATTTATCCTTAAATTGTCTCGATATTATATAAATAATATAATACGTATTTATACCTAAATGTACCATATGTTTCGTGCAACTATATTGAGGGCGGTCATAAAGTTTGGTAAAGACTGGATGAGCCATTGGGAGAAATTTAACTATAACTACCGGTGCCCGCGACTTTTTTTTTTCTTGAACTGACTACGCTATTGACCTGGCAAGGTCTTAACAGCTTCACTGGACTACAACGGTGCCCGCGAATTCGTCAGCGTGGAACGTTATGTATAAAACAGGATCTGAATGTATTAAGTCCAGCGAATTATCTACTTTTCTCACATATTTACTCCGCGGCATCATTAAAATTACTGTAACTTTTGATAGAGTGGGCTGATTTCAATGAAAGAAAGACTAAGTTACTTTCGAAGATAGGCTTAATGATTTTCTTGATAAGGTTTTATTGTGAACACAGTACTTTAACAGTGATGTGTGTTCATACAGACCGACGGATAGACAGACATTTCTAAAAATGATTAAAATGCATTTTATTACTTAATCCTAGACACTGTTATATGTTTATAAATAAATAAAAAGTTTTTTTTTGTCAAAATCCTGTGTATACTTATATTCCGTAAATTTCATATCCAATAGTACTAGTAAAGAGCTATTGTTATGACATCAGAAACAGACTCATCAGTTTTATTTATTTGTATAGATTACATAAATGCGTTACAGTAGTGTCTCACTAATCCGGTACTTTGGTAGTCCGAAACGTCTAATAATCCGTCACTCTACGTTCACACTTCTTTAATAGTGTCGTATAAGTGACACTACCGCAGTGGTACTCAACCTGTTTTTTTAAATAAGCTACAAACACGTTTCTCATAGTGTTGCGAGCCGCAAATTACAAATATTTTGGTATTAAATAACAAACGTAATTTCTAATTAACAACGTATTAATGTAGTGAAAAATGGTTGTGGAATAAAACAAGCTTATATCATAAGGAACGCATTGGGATCTGATTATTTGGGATCTATTTAATTTACTCAATGTTCTTATAGTTTTTCTGATGGTCATGATATTTAAAATAATTGAAAATAAAGTATAATCAGGTGGGTTAAGTACACAGACCTGGCAGCCACATGCGACCCGTGGGCCGCAAGTTGAGTACAACTGCTCTACCGTGTTGAGTGTATGTGTATTATATGTATGTACTGTACGTGTGTATTATATGTATGTATGTACTGTATGTGTAATAAGCGGTTAATATAAAATGCACGAATGTGTTGCTCAGAGAGGCAACATAACAAATTCCCTTTATTCTTAACACTTGATTTCACTCCCCACCGAATTTGTGAACCTCGGGATATATATGAATAATTCATTTTTAAGATGTTCCGCGCTACGTGTATTATCCGTGATATACGATTTGATAACTTCAGAAAACGAAAGAATTACTTATGTCATGTTATATATAAGTACCTGGGTGACCGAGCCTAGCTTGGTTCTTTAAAAACCATTTTTAAATTAAAATAAACTATTAGATTTGTCTTATAAAATTAACATTTTTTCACATAAAAAAAATTAATAAAATATATATATATCTCTTCTGCAGTCACTCGGATTCGAACTGAGGTTACACGAATTTTCGAAGCAACCGATTTCCATTTGAGCAATTTTTTATTTGACAGCGCCGGCGAAATATACCTGTATATTCTAGCTATATTTTTTCATTGCCGAAAAACTCAGTTAAAACAGTTTTCTATGAATAAAATCTAGCTAGATCGATTTATCGTCACCGTAACTACCTACATACTAAGTTTCACGGAAATAGATGACGCCGTTTCCAAGATCCTGAGTATATACAAATATAAACATATACAAGAATTGCTTGCTTAAAGGTATTGGATAGATATTGTAATGTATTAGATTTTAAAGTGATCTAGGGGAGACTTGACGGGGTCTACGTTAGCGTGATAATAAACGCGGGTTTACAAGTCGTAAGCGCGTGTCTACGAAGATTTATCTGCTTTAGATAGTGGTGAACTAAAATGTTGGCTTGACTTCAGCTGTAAAAGTAGCCAGATAATATTTTAAGAAGCTTAGCGACTGCTACTTTTAAAAACTCGTATATTCCATATTCAGTACAACATGTCAAGACTTGCATATTTCCATAATTAGATCTAATCTTGACATTTCCTGTCGAGTTTTAGAATATGGTAGAAATGTAGCTGCAGGGGTTCCACCGGAACCAACTAAATTTTGAAAGTAGTCAATGAGAAGAAGAATAAAGTATGGGAACCTTTGTTGTAATGACAATACATATGTTGTTTGACAAAATATCAAATAGCCTGAAAAATATATCAGATAAAAATGGCTTGGCACGGAATCTGTTAAGAAGTAAACTCCATAAAACTGTTCAAAGTAACGTAACTCCGGAGTTTTGAGCTTTTTCGTTGATAACAATAAGTAATTTAAATGTCATATTGGCCGAGGACGTTCCGATAGATAGATAATCTTTTATCTGGTCATTAAATAATGAGCAGCTCCGTACGTCTGACAGCGGCCACTCGGCAAATGGTCTCGCGTTAGTTTTGTGACGAACGGCGACCGAGACGCTGATTATTTGTATAAAGAATATCAGAGTTTCCCGAAATAAAAAATAATAATATCTCATAACCTTAAAAAAAAAACTGTGTGTGTCTGTGTGCCATGTTTTACGTAATGTGTTTTTCGATATGACAACATAGGAATACCGTTTAGTTTTGTCGGAAAGTGATTGTAATCGTTGGGAATATTGGAATTTGGCGAGCGTTTGGAGTGGA
>JACEII010000080.1:408492-438814 GCA_014332785.1 Antheraea mylitta | reverse complement strand
TGACAATAATAAAATAATTAGAAAACTCTATTAAGGCAACAAATGTTCCGAGTGACTTTTATATGACCCGAGCGTTGTGCTCGTTCAGACGTCAAAACACTATCGTGCGTTTATGTGAGATGTTATAAGCTAGTTTACGCGGGCTTATTCATGCGTGAGTGCCACCCGAATACCATTGTGCGTTTAGGTAATCTAAACTAATATTATAAAGAGGTTAAGTTTGTGACGTTGTAGAGGGTAATCTCAGGAACTACGGGTCCGATTTGAAAAATTATTGCATTGTTAGATAGTTTATTTATCAACGAAGGGTAAATATCATCACGCTAAAACCAATAGAAGCGGAGCACCATTGAATAATGTTTCAAAATCGGGTATTTTTATCCTTTTGAGAGCTACCGCTGCGTGTTAGCGTTAACCCAAAGTAACTATTCCACGCGATCGAAGTCGCGGGCAGAAGCTAGTTCAATAATATTTCTGATTTGCTTAGAAAAATTACTGCTGTTTATTCGGATTAAACAAACACACGACGGGCGTGATGTTTTCTAACGATTTGCGTTGTACGATGTTTATGGTTATTACATTTCACCGCAAATCTTGTTATGCCATTATGTCACCAACCTTGTATGCATATATAAAATGTCACTGTTCTGTTTGCTTCATCTGTAAATTCAATTTATTATTCCGTTATATTTGTGTATCTACCTACTTTTATATCTAGTGAAATTTTCATTGGGAAAGTAAAATCTGATGATATTAGTTAATATATGTTAGGTATAAAAATGTTCAGAATGTATACTTTTATACACATAATTACTATTAATGTTTAATAAGTATTAGTTGAAAGTTTCATTTAGAAGTGTAAAGACAAATATGGACAAGCCGGTTTGTTTTGTACTTGTATCGACCCGAACCACGTTAAGGGGATGTGTGTTAACTCGCGAATTTTTTACTCGTAACACATATCTAGAGGACTGTACATAAGAAGGATATCATAATAGTTTATATAATAAAATCCTTCCACAAGTATACAGATTACCCGAGTCATGACCGTAAAACTAGTCGTGTACATACAAAAACATACTAGATAAATAGATAACCTTCTAGAACATATTTTAAAACGTCTAGAACATTCTCAAGTAAATACGTAGAGAATATCGGCCAAATCCGGATTGTTATCAACAGACGTTTCGATTGAAATTAGAAGACGATGCCGATTTGCTCATCCTCCATATCAGTATTTTTTGTGTTCTTTTATCAGAAGTATTTAAAAAAATAAAGTAAAATTCGCGATAATGTCTTTTATTAATAAAATCGTAGGAGTTCATTATCTCGGAGAGCGAGTCGGGGTGCGAGATTGTGCGACGTCACACATCGTGGTTCGATGGCCGAATGTATTCATGTATTCATGAGACTGTTTTATTCGCGAATGTACAGTTCGGGCGTTCTCGGCAAGGGAGCGTCCGTAAATAACGTGGAAGATTTAGGGGCTCGAGGGGCTTGGCAAATCGAATCTAACTAAATCTAAGGTGGGGGAGAGAGGGATTTTGGTAAAAATTGCGTAATTTTTTTCGACTAAAAAATTCGTGTAAAAATTTGTAAAAATCAGATAAATTTGGAGTAAAACATGTTTGTAGGCTTAAATGTACCTAAATCTGGTGCAATTCTTCTATATATTAAAATCCTTGAATAGACTTTGAATTGGTTGAAATGTAACGATAATAATTCGGAGTATTGTTAAATGTGAAGTCGGCTGTTAGCTTTCGTCGAAAATGCTGCCTATAATCCATAATCCCTTTGAGGTATAAGAAAACAATTGAGCTAATAAGTAACGCGGATGAAGTCGCGGGAATCATCTAGTCTAATTATATTTATAAGCAAGAAATTATTATTTATCACGTTAAAATACTTGAAACGCATTTTAAATAATTTTTATTATTGCCAATTATTTATTCTTAGATCACTCTAGTATTTAACACAATTTCCACTACAATTTATAGGTTTTCGAAAAGTTATTTTTATCTATTTTTACTGACTTGCATATGTATCCGTATATATTTGCATTTTTTTTTTATATTATAGGGGGCAAACGAACAGACGGGTCACCCGATGGTAGGTGATCACCGCCGTCCATAAACACTTGCAACACCGGGGGAGTCACAAGTGCGTTGTCGACCTTTAAAAAAGTGTACGCTCGCTTCTTGAAAGTTTGCAATTCATAGTTGCTTGGAAACACTGCCGCTGGGAGTCGATTCCACAGGGTCGCAGGACGAGGCAAAAACGACCTTGAAAACCTCCCCATTAAAGACCTCCACTCATCAAGGTGGTGTGGATGAAATTTAAGTTTCAGGCGGGTTGTACGATGGTGGAATGTAGCGGCAGGTAAAGGTCCAAACAACTCTGAACACTCTCCGTGATATATTGAATTAATAAATATTTTAAATTATTCAGTGCGATCCCACTCTTAGCGACTGATAATGTTCGGCAGCGAAAAAGCATGCAAAATGAATGCGACTTAAAGATAAATGTCAGTAGTTTTCTGGTTTTACAGAGTGGGTGACCTTTTGTTTAGAGATTTTAAAGCTACGTAGTCATCAGCGTTGGTTCTCGTGCAAAAGTTGTTCGAAGCGGTCGCGGCCTACTCATCTGTAACTGGGTTATGTTACTGCTCCACTTAGGGTTCACAAGTTATTCGATTTTTTACCAATTATTTTTGTAATATTTTCTGGCAACGAATTCCCATTACTTAGCTTTTACTCTTGGGCTTGTTCGTAATACTGTAGATTTGACAAATATTTATGTATATAATTTTTATGTCCGCGTGTATATGACTGACATCTTCCTAAACAGCTGGACAGATTTTGATGATTGCTTTCGTATGTGTTCAGTGGATTCAAGAATAGTTTACATTCACAACTGAATCCGGTAGGTGGCGCTGACTTTTACTTTTTTTATTGCCAAGGTAGAACAATGTCCGCTGGGCCTTCTAGTAAAATATAAGATATGATAAATTAAGATCCTGCTAAAAACTTAACTACATAGTTTACTTAACTGAAGTAAAGGACTCTCTTGTGCAGTTTTTAGAGTATCTTTTTTAAGTTTGTTGTATTATCTATTATTAAAATTTTCTTGTTACATATACAAAAATACATTTTTTGCAAATGGCTAAGATAATTCAAGCCATAAGCGATTCTGGTTAATGGATTTATCCAATAAATGATAGCCCTAGATGTCTGGCCCGATTCCAAGCTGAGGGGTGGCTTTGTGATAATGTCTTTCAGTAAAAATCGGGGTCGGATTTACCTTGCGCCTTTTACGACTAGCTCAATGATCTGTAATCCTAATGCTGAAGATACCTGTAAATCAGGGAGCAAATGTGCTACCATTTTTATTACGGTGTGTGATTTTGTCACGTCTTCGTGTTTTTAACAATACCTTTTTATTATACGTATATCTCTTTATGTAATAGTGTTATATTTTATAATATTTA
This sequence comes from Antheraea mylitta, assembly GCA_014332785.1. Taxonomy (NCBI): domain Eukaryota; kingdom Metazoa; phylum Arthropoda; class Insecta; order Lepidoptera; family Saturniidae; genus Antheraea; species Antheraea mylitta. The sequence continues at coordinate 435,327 of JACEII010000080.1, read as the reverse complement.
TTATTACTTTGTCGTATAATAAGTTTTTATGAAAATATATATCATGAAAAGATAAACCAGATCGAGTTTTTGCCCGTTCTTCTTGATGACTCGGTTGTTTTGTGAACTGGTGGTAGCTATGAATTTCATAAGTCTATATTAAATAAAGTACTTAATTTCACCTTAATTTTAAACAAGATTCGTTATAATCCTAAGTATTATTAGGATTATGACTTATGACTGCCTCGACTTTCTTCTTTTAATTTACAGAACGATATAGTAACCGGAATACACTAAATTTATATATATAACATTAGGAATGTATGAAAATGTTGTTTCTAAATGTTGAACTGTTCGTTACGTTTGTCTACTTGAATAAATCATTCGGTCACGAGGCTTTACTGATGCGAGGAACAATCGAGCGTCGAGCCGTTGACAAGTTATATCCTGTAATTTCCTTGTAAGTGAATAATGGACTCTTGAAACAATATGTGTATGTGTAGCGCCGGCGTCAAATTAATGATAATAATGGCGGAAAGGAAAACAATCATCTATGTATATAAAAGGGAAATGCTAGCAATATAGTTAGTAAGCTTAGAGATATGCCTAATAGCGGCGAAGAGTATTAGAGGTCGCCTTTTGAATTTAATCCTAAGTAATATTATAAAGACAAAAGTGGGTGTCAGTTTGTTTGTTACAATTTCACATCTTATAGGGGCATCCATTAATTATGTGAGACATTTTTGAGGGTTTTCTGACCATCCTCCTCCCCCCGCTGGATGAGATGTGTCTCAACCCCCGTTCCTTCTCCAATCCCACGTCAGATCTTTTTAATTTGTATTCTGAGTAGAAATACGTTGGATTTGTTAAAAAAAGAACACAATTTTTCCATATTATTATTTCTACTTTAACTTTATTATTATTACTAGTGGGCGCCCAGTGGTCGACTTTCGACCATAGTTAATTGATTTTTTAAAGTTTACAGTTTATTAGGGTTCTTTTGTCAAAGGGTATACTTCTATAATCAAAGGTTTTCATCGTGGCTGCTTAGTTATTTGCCATTTTTCATGATCTTTAATCATATAAACATAAAAAATAATCTATGTGTTAATGAAAATTGAAATAAAAAACAGATGGTAAAGCTCTCAAATTCTAAGTTAACATAACCTTAGGAAAATAAAGAAATTTATCGCAACCCATGACACAATTTTCAATAAATCTTACACGACACCATTGGTGGGTGGTATTTCCCGGTGACATTGGATTGAATGTAGTCTGTTCATTATGCGAAATAGTGATATACCCAGTATCATCTTTTGGAAAAGTAATTGATACACAGTACAATCAAATGATGAATCCAAAACAAAGATGTTTTTAATACTACCATTAACTTTTAAAAATAAATTCATTTTGTTACTACATCAGGTTGAACTGCATCAATGTAACCGCGAAGGTCTAAGTCATAGATTACTTTATACTGTCACCTAAAAATTTTGACATCCAAGAAAACCAAAGAGAATTTATTAATAATTATTTCAGTGGTTCTATAAATAAATGTACTAAAGATAAATGGTTTATCAATTAATTATTAATGTATATATATTATGAATTTACATATTATATTATTATTATAAAATTAACTTACAATCTGAGCAATTGATTTCAAAGGGCATATAAGGCATGCAACGTCATTCATGTTAAAATTATTATATTATTGTAAAATTAACCTATAATTTGACCAGCTAAATTCAAAGAGTATGTAAGCTATGAAACGTAAGTCGTGTTATAAATATTATAATAATAGTTATATGTTAAATGTATGATGAAAAAGTGTAATTGGAACGTAAGACTAAAAAAATACATACAGTCCAGCATAGCAACCTCCTTCGCAATCTTTTTTGAAGTTCGTTATTGACGGTGCGGCTGTCAAAATGTCTTTTTTATTTACATATGTTGTTTAAAATTCAAACAGTAGTGCGAGTAATGCATATTTTAATTAATTTAATGTACTTCTAATGCATTTTATATAATATAAATAGCTTTCTGCAGTTCTCCGTCATATAAACTTTAACTATGCCAAATTTCAAGTTCACCCGTACACGGGATATCGGTTAAAAAGGGGTACAAAGATTTTGCTTCACGTATTAATATATAGATTACATTTAGTTATGATTATTATTATATTACATTTCGAAATATCAATATTAAATATATTTACATCTAGTCATGGATTTCGTATATAAAAGGATTGTGTAAGATTTGGGCATATTTTAGTCTAGAATATATTTTACTTTTAAAGTTTTTGATTATTCGTATTTCTGAACTGAAAATTTCTTTAGGCGCGATGTGCTGTATTTTTCTGGCAGAAGATAAACTTATGATTTCGCGTCATGACATGCTAGTAAGAATGACTGATCGTATTACGCTTGCGCGGCTTGCGTCAGTTATTCCATCGTTTCACTTCTGTTGCAGTTCTTATGGCTGCCTCGCCTTTTTTTTCACAATATTGTTTGCCTGAATGGATGCATGATGGTTCATGTGATATTCACCGAAACCCGCTTCTTTCCCTGACGTTATTGATGGATGTTCCCTTAAATAATCAACAGATCTTAGGGAAATTTTGCATACATGATGTTAGGATACATATCGAAAAGAAGATAGCGTACTTTTCATCTACATAAAAAGTACTAAGGGATAAATTACCGAGGGATAAATCAGAACTACATTAATACGACCAATAGTTATTTAGTTTTTTTTTTAATTATTTATGTAGGTGGTAGAGCCATGCTGATGCTATTATTGGTTTTAGCATGAATGGGGCGGCACACCCGAGGCAGTACCACCCTCTCACAGAAAACCGACGTGAAGTAACAGAGCTTGGACTGTTACGTTTCGTTCGGTCAGTGAGAGTGCCGGAGACCCAACTCCCCCCCTCTCCTCTCCTCTAACCCCTCTCCCTTTCTCTCCACTCCCCCAAACACAGGCTGGCAACGCACATGCGACTCCTCTGGGGTTACTAGTGTCTATAGACGGCGGTGATCGCTTAACAACATGTGACCCGTCTGTTCGTTTGCCCCCTATATGATATATAAAAAAAATTAGTAGATTTATAAAACCTTTTGGAGAAGAAATAGTAGCGAATGTCTAAGCTAAAAACGTTGACATATCGTTTTTCATGATATATTTTCAGACAGAAATTGATGTTATTCGCAAAATTGATCTCGGTTCTTTGTATGATCTTCGTGATCATTAGATAGCAATTTGATACTGTAATTCTGTCCTAACTAGAAGTTTTCATCAAATTGTAGGTCAATGGGTGTTCTGATGTCATTATGTAGTCGAGTAATTGATGGTACTCCTCGCGCTAATGTAGGTTTACTAAAGAGCAAGTGAGATAGCTATAGCTGGTGTAGTACACCAAGATGTCTGTGCTTTCATTTAACAGTAACAAGTGACACCTACTCTGTGTAGGGTGGTTATAATATAAAAATTAATAACAGAATATTGCCAATTTCGCGATATAACATAAGAAGAATAACAGAATATACATACATATTTTACTCCTTTATAACCAAGTGTTAGGTTAGTCGTTTACAATTTTCTTAGAGATGATAGTTAATGTTCACTTTTAACATATAAAATAATAATATCAAAACCAATACTAATAAACAACAAAGAAAACCTAAGTTAAAGTTCGTTTTACGATTTCCAAAAAGTATAGATACAAACGTAATAAAACTAGTTTCAATGACTGGTGCCGGAAGCTGCAAGGGGCGACTCTGAGTTAATAACCTTCGATAATAAAACGGATAATAAACCCTTTTGTTTTGTTCATGCCGTACTCACGTTCACTTTCACTTCACCCGACGGTCATTGACACAGCTTTAACATGGACGTGTAGAGGATTGAGTATATTTTGTATTTTTCTAGATAATTAGGTCTAATATTAAGTACCTATTTTTTAATTTGATTTAGAACGAAAATCGAGTGCAAAGTATCCTTCGTAAATATTGCTACTGCCTAAACTTTCAGCTTGTAATAATACACGTAAATATGATTGTGTAAATAAATTTAAAATGAATTATTCACATAAATTGAAATTTGAAACATAAATAGTATCGTAGATCTCGGTTTAAAGGAAACGAGTATTTTCTTGAAGTCCGCGCGGTGTTGCCATGTTATTTCTGGTTGTTTTACGATGTCGTCTTTTACAGCACGGAATAGAACATTTTTTTTTTGTTTTACGTATGTAAAAATAAATAATACGATAACTAAACACGTTAGGTGATAATAATACACTGTTCGTATACGTATGATTAACCCTGACGGCAGACTGGCTACCGTCCAGACTCGCATGGGAAATGTTTACGTCAGATATTTATAAATAATCCGAATGTTTGGCAACAGTCTATGGCGCAATGTTTGTTTATACTGTGGTCGGGAAATTCGACGTTCGGTTCGAGGAAATTGAATTAAATCACAATGATTATTACATTAATTCTAGGTCCATACCTGCATGACGAAACAATTTCAAAACAACGCAAAATTTGCCCTCAAAAATAATGAAGTGTAAACATAATTGCGTACTGTTGTCGTTCCAATAGTAACTCGAAATTAGTGTTTCTAAGTTCCATTGATGTGTGTAAAAACCAGGGTTTTGGTTACCGTGCTGTATCTATCCACAATGTGTTCCAACGCCTGCATGTAATGCGTTTGTGACTATAGACAAAACTTGTAATAAATACATGTATTTATTAGAGTAAGATACAAATGTTACTACTAAATATATTAAAAAATATCTATTTAATGACAGTAATGGTTGTCAGTTGAAAAAAATAGTAGCTCGATAAGTCACGATATTTTCACGAGTACATCTTTGGACAAGGTTTTTCTTCGAAGTAACTACGCTATTAGCCTCATCAAATTCGACATAAAGGTAGCCTAGGACATACGACCTTTATTTTTAGTGTAACTTTTTATGGAAGAGCTTTGAAATTCTGATTGGCATTTTTTTGTGTGACAAAAAGTAGTGGGAGTAAGCACTGTGTCGGATGGAGTGTAGAATACACCGTTTCTCTACGATTACAAAAGTTAAGGAACGTCAGGCGTGGTCAGTACATGCATGGGTGACCGACCTCATTTTTAAAATGTTTCCCTGTAGTAAAAATATCACTTCTATCGTGTCCTTATGACACACCCTGTTGTTGTATACGTTGTTGTAAAAGATTCTTGGTAAGAAATTTCCAACCTGAGGGTGGTAACTACCCAGGCGGGCTTAGATAAAGCACTACCAACATGCTACGGTTTCGCCAAGATGCTTTCCTTCACTGTAAGCTCCGACTTACTTGAAGCAACAGCGAAACACATCTATATATTCTTATGCTCGTAGGAATATAATCGGCAGTGAAAAGGCTAATCGACTAACCGGCCATTGATGCCAGTTTTGTCCACCGTCTTGTTTATGAAGGAATATCGTATACAAACGAGCAATGGTGATTATTGTTCGGACGTTTGCATTGAGGTGGATTGGAATTAGCATTTAACTGTTTTCTTATCTTAGTTTTTTTTACTACCATAACTTTGATTTACTTTAGTACGTTGGTATTCATTAGTGATTATCTTGAATTACTGTAACAATAATAGAAGTAACTTCCAATAAAAGGCTTGTTTTCATGAATTAATGCTGTCTCTTGTAATTATCTTCTTTTGTCTATACGTCTGTACGTTTTATGACTCGCATGCCAAATTAGCTTTCATATGATTGGCTTTTTTTCCGACTTACTTGATACTTTATCATTATATTTTAGTCAATCTGACTGCATTAAGTCGTTTACTTGTCTACTTTTCGCTCGTACTTACTCCGCGTGGTCATTAAAATTACATAAACTTTGGATAGATCGAATCAATTTTAATGTAACAAAGATCAGATATTACTCGAGAGTATGCTTTATGATCTCCTTATTGAGTTTTTATTGTGAACACAGTACTAGCAGTGATACGTGTTCAAACAGATACAGACATATTAAAAAATGATAGAATTGTATTATATTACTTATTCTAAAATATTATATAGATTAGATTTACATGCTTATTATATGTATAGATTAAAATTGTAGTCCCTGTCATCATCAGATATCTGTAGTATAATTAGGGAGGTTTTTGTTGTATAAAAAGTTTAATTTATTTTGAAATTTATTCGCGAGTTCCTTGAAAATAATATTAAAATGTCAAGAGGCTCTTCATGTGGCTGCGAAATGAGATCTACTTAAGTACTAAGAAACTGTGTGGGCTTTCTGAATGTCGAGTGTTGGGAGATGGTGATATTTTTTTTAATAGTTTGGCAAATACAGTAAGCTTATAGGGTTTAGGGTTCCTGTATTTAAATTTCGATTTTAAAATCTATTGGCAGACATCTGTTGGTACCCTTAGTAGCAATATATGAGTATTTACATTTCAAAATAACCTTAAAACCCTTTTTAATCCTTTGTAATACTTTACATTATTTTTCAAGATTTTCAAATTCTGTACATGCAAAATATGAAGGTCATAAAAAATTAGAAATCTTATAAACGGCAAAATTTGAACTTCGTTCTTGTTGTATAAAACTGGGAATCTTAAAAATAGAATATGTTTTATGAACAATCAAAATTGGATTTCGAAATATAACGTTTCATATGTAAGTCTATCGTCTTTCTATGTTTAGTTTTTATGTTTTTATTTACGTCTTGCAACAAAATCGTCCCTGTAGATTATGGATATGTTTTAAACCAGGAAATAAAACTGTGTACGATAAGAAACAAATCAAAGTCATAATACACAAATGAACTGTAATCTGGATAAATTAAAGTTCAATGAAAACAAATAATATTGGTTATAGAGTTTTTAAATTACAATGGGATTTTTGTTGAGTTTTTAAAGTTTTATATGTATATTTAGTGAGGTTAATTTATGTGCTTTCAGTATTCACGATAACAAGACCTGAGTACCTAATAGACAAATTTTTACTACATGTAATTACTTTAAAAAAAATAATACTAGAATTGTAATAGATATGGTTGTCTTTGTTTGTGTTTTTCCATGAATTCGAAATGAAAAATGATCTGCGTCCTTCTCCAGATTCCAGGCTACATCTACTCAATATCACATTGTGACCGCTTTAGAAACTTTAGTAGTGGGAAGATAATGAACAGATGGACAGACAAACAGTTACTCTTCCATTTATGATAATGATAGTAGATTTAATAATAATGATAAATTGTCATATTCTATATTATCACATCCTAACTAATATTATAAATGGGAGGTTGTTTGTCTGTTATGCTTACTTTGTCTTCAATACTCAACCGATTATCATTAAATTCTGCCTACACCTTGTCTGGGTGACAGGAAAGTACATAGGACAAAGAACACGCCTTTCACCTAGATACTACTGTTCTCGAGGGATAAGTCAAAATTACATTAACACGAATAAAGCAGTGGGTAAAGGCTAAATAACCCATACGAGATCGTAAACTATTCCCAATCTTGCAACTATTTACTTAGTAGTCCGGCGAAGCTGTTAAGGCCTTGCTAGACCAATAGCGTAGTTCGAAAAAAAAAAACAATTTTTTTTTTGTACATTATCTTAAAATGTACCAATAGACACGTCAAGTTTTAGGCACGATATAATATTCTGAGTTATGGAGGAATAGATTCAAATTATGTAAATCCTAAACGGTTCGTATCTTAAGTAGATGTGCTTTCAGGCTCTGATGAGATTGTTACATAAAACTTTATCAATAAAAGAAAAATAAAATGATATGAAAAACTTTTTCGTTCAGTTCATTTTAAAAACTGCCAGCTACAAAAGTATTTGATGAGTGGTCATACACTGGCTGTTGTTATGAATGTCATTGTAATGTTGTGACAATAGGCCGTTTTGCACTGTCGCACTCACCTACTGTCTTGGTAAACTGGACAATAAAAAGAGGGAAGAGTACAGACGATATCGTGCTCTCGTTTGCACTTATGGTTGCGGTAGCTGTCGTGCACCGTATCTCAAAGTAATACATGTCTCCAGATTGTCTAACGTTTTGAATCACTGCTTCTCAAGATGTTTAATGCAACTATAACAAAAACAGTGAATCAGAATATAACAGTATCATATTAATCTATTCTGATATTATAAAGCTGAAGAGTTTGTATCCTTGATCGTGCTAATAGGAACTACTGGTTCGATTTAAAAAAATATTTCAGTGTTAGATAGGTTATGTATCGACGAAGGCTATAGGCGGTAAAACTAATAGGTTCGAAGTATCGATGAATAATGTTTCAAAATCGTTTTTTTTTCCTTTTGAGAGCTTCCGATGCTTGTTAGTGTTAGCCCAAAGTAACTATTTCATGGGGATGAAGTTGTGGGCAAAAGTATATAGTAGGCACGTGAGATTGAAACATATCGAGAATTGCCATCGTCTATACATTCTATTGGGTTATCTAGTGGAGTAGTAATAATCCGTTTGCATACTGCTCGAAGCAAAATTATGTTGTAGGAATCAGAATTAAGGAAGCAATGTTATAAAGACCTTGGTCGACTAATCTTCCGGCTACCGCAGTTATAGTGAAGGTTGTTTTAATTGGCATATAACTGGCTTATCCTTAAATTTATTATAAGAGAGGTCAGTGCAGTAGATACCACATGGAAACTGGTCAACATTATTGTCCCTCCTAAGTGACAATTGTCAACAACATGAATGATAGTTATAGCTTAAATAAGTTCTGAGTAAGTGCTAGCTAAATTATTACCCTTAAAACGGTCTCTTCACCACAATATCGTTTGGTTTTCATGCAAGGAAACTTTATAATAATTGTAGAATTCGAAACTACGTTTTGCTAAGGCTGTACCATCTTCAGATTGAAATGAAGTTCTATAATATTATGCAGGTGTCTAATGAGACAGCGAGTTAAAACATAGTTAATGTTTCTGCTAGTAAGACCTCGAAGTAAAACTGCCACTAAAAAAAATTAGAAACGGACTTTATTTTGAAAACTTCCGAAATTTACAGGACCTTCTGTTTTTAAGAGGAAGATTTAAATTTAAAAGCGGTTTTTAACGTAGCGAATACCAATAAAGGGATTCCACAGGTGCTTTTATATCTTTAAATATAAAACATTGAGAACTTCAGTATTGATAAACGACGAGATGCTCCTAAAATGGATCAAGATTTAAAGGGCGATGCTAACTTCAGGGCTCCAATCGGACAAATTTTGTGGTTATGAAATTACGCGACATCTATTGTGATGAATGTTTTCCTAAAAATATAAGTGATGACCCGAACAGATGTCCATTGTGGGTTAATCAGCCAGTTCGCGATCGAACGATTTAGCACTTGGTGCGTCCGCAGTCGGCTCTATAGAGACTCCATTTTGATTCACTATTTTTAGTTAACGAGTATTGAACTGAATGTGTGTAGATCTCTGTTGTACCAGTTATTGTCGATAATAATTTATGTATTTTATTTCGATTTGAATTTATGTTATCATTAATCCGTCATAACTAACGAAAGAAAGTTATAGTCGTTAAAAATTTATCTATGCAAAGTTAACAGTTAATATTTCTAAGAGCAGGGATTCTTAATCTCGTATTCATTACTGAAATTAGGCGTATTGGTACGTATATTAAGGTTCTACCTAAACTTATCATGATACACTAATTTTCAACCTGTACTAACCTTTTTAACGCAGGACCTTTGTCTAACATAATAAAAGAAAAAGAAACAATTTTACTAATTTCATTATTTTTGTTACAGCATGAGTTGCCGAGGGTGCGGTGCACGCATGGAAGCCCGGCGTGGTGGTGATATAGCGCTGCAGCCGCTGCGTGCGCATTGCCGTCGCGCCTTATCGGAATGGACCACGCGTGCGTCTCGTCGCCGCCGGAGTCCACGAACCATCGGCCGCTCCAAGGAGGACCCTGCCAAACCGACACAGCCTCGCCACCGGCACCGGGCGCCTTAAGCGAACCGCGGCCGCTACCGAACATTCCTGAGTCTGAGCCGCTGCTGAAAGCGCCTCCTATTGACTCCCAACGGCCTGCACATGCCGCCACATCAGCCAAAAAACAGAATGGACGTGCTCTGCACGTGCAGTTTGACGCGCAGTCGCCTCCGGCTCCCGTTTCACTCTCCAGTTCGAGTTCGAGCTCTTCCGACGATGAAGACGTGTCGATCGCAGAGGCGCACCCCCCAGACGGTGGATGGGGCTGGGTGGTCGTTTTTGCCTCCTTTATGGTTAATCTCATCGCGGACGGTATCACGTTCAGCTCTGGTGTTTTCTATCCACACTTTCTCGAGTACTTTGGCGAGAGTAAAGGCAAGACCGCCTGGATCGCCGGAATTTTCATGGCGATGCCGTTGCTATCTGGGCCGATAGCAAGTTTCCTCACGGACAGGTATGGCTGCCGAAGAGTCACCATCTTCGGATCTCTATTGGCAGCGCTCGGCTTCATCATATCTGCGTTCGTGGATAACATGGAAACTTTATTCTTGACTTTCGGTATCATGGCCGGTTTTGGACTGAGTCTGTGCTACGTGGCAGCAGTTGTTATTGTCGCTTATTATTTTGAGAAAAAACGTTCGCTTGCGACTGGTATATCTGTTTGTGGGAGTGGTATAGGGACCTTTATTTTTGCGCCATTAACTTATGTGCTCCTGGATGAGTATGGCTGGCGCGGAACCACTTTGATAATGGCCGGTTTATTTTTAAATATAGCAGTTTGTGGATTGTTATTTCGTGATTTACCTTGGACGGCGACTATGAATGAAGAAAGGGCGAAAGAAAGAAAGAGGAGACGAGAGAGAAAGCGCAACAAGCGTTACGGGTCTTCAGCGGATAGTTTTTCGGACAGCAAGAGCAGTGCTGCTGGTTCTATGAAGGTGGCAGAGACAGCGGATATTGAAACGGTTACCTCGCCAATAGTGCCACAATTTAGTTCCCTAGTAGACTTACCGACTTTTATGACAGCCGGAGAGGGAGTATCGCTGGAAGTTTTTGAATTAATGTCGAACAGAGGGCGAGCGTACGCGATCCTAGCTCAGAACTATCCGGGAGTGATGTTACCGTCGAGAAGCTTCAGTGACAGTGGTCGGCTGCATGAGCAATCTCCTCCAAGAGCTTTAATGTCACCTGGAGCTACTTCTCCCGGCGCCTTGTCTCCGACTTCGCCTCCTCGAGCTCCAGAAGCAGCGCCGTTAAGCGACAAAGCAGCCTTGTCTCTATGGCTGCGACGACAAGCAGGTGGTGGCACAAAGAAACCACCGGCCTTCTTTAAAGACCTGAGAATACATCGGCACTCCCTGACCTATCGGGGAGCAATGTTGAACATCAATAGGTACAGGCTCCGAGCTTCCTCATGCCCTAATATCTTTAGGAATTCGATGACAACCATCGCTAAGGAAAAGGTAAGCTTCAGTTTTTAATGTATTTATTATCTTAAGTATAAACGTCTCTGTTTCTGGTTTTAAAACAATAAATTAAAATTTTGACTGTGACTCTTCGAAGATTTGTTTTGTGACTGTTTTGAATTACGAGGTTTGATTTTCTCTGGACAAGGAAGCTCGCATCTATGCTGCGCACTGTTTGGTATAATTAAAGCTGTATATCACTTAACTAATCTACCATTATATCATAACATTTTTCTAATTTAAGACTCCTTGTTAAAGATGTTTGCACCCCAATGGCTAAGAACGAATCTGTCCACAGTATATGTTATCAGATACAGTATTTTAACAGAGTTTTACTTAACTAAGCAAATGAAAAAAATATCTGTTTTAAGCAAGGTAAGGTGGACAAATTGTTAGTAAGATAATTGATCTTTAAGGTATAAGTTACTGTATACTCTAGAAAGTAATAAAAATAATTACGCTGATAGCAATATTCTTTGAAATGTCACTTTGTTTAAAATCATCTCTAGGGTTTTATCTTGTATTACTTAAGGGTAATATCTTACTAATCATGTAAGCTGTGGATAATCAGGATTTATATTATAACCATTTTAGTTATAAAAGACGATAACGAAGCTGCTGTGACGACTATAGTCTCAATTAGAAATGCTTAGTATAGAATAGTCATAATTAAAATAATAATAATAGAAATGGTTAAGTATAATAATAATATCGCGTCTTGCTCATCTTATGAGCTATACCACAGTTAAAAGGATTTCTCAATAATAAAATAAATGAAATTAGAAAAAAGTCTGCAGTGAGTAAAAAAATACCACCACCACAATACATATCAAGCAATATAAGAACCTTTATTTTTTGGGACGCAAATACTTGTTAATTTTGGATCAATTTCCGATGATATAATAGTTATATATATTAACAATAGTAGTTTTGTTCTAACAAACTATGCTTACCATCTTCCAGGTGCAATGGTACGCCGGTCTATGGGATTTCTGGGACTTGGTCGTGGACGTTCTGGACTTCTCCCATTTCCTCAACCCTGCGTTCTTGGTCTTCGCTATATCTAACTTCTTGTTGTACATGTGGTACGACGTGCCGTACGTGTACATCGCAGACAACGGCCTCTCTATGGGCTTCAACGAGTCTCAGTCTTCCATGCTTATATCCATAATTGGAATCCTTAACATGTTTGGGGAGGTAAGATCAATTTAGCAGCTGCTTTTATATACTTGTTCTTTGCTTCAATTATTATAAAGGGGAAAACGCTTCAATATTTCCTTAATGTTATTGAACAATAGTTTCTGTAATTCTTTTTATGCCGAAGTTTTTTTTTGTAATGTAGATGATGATAAACATAAAGCAATACAAAATAACGACTATTCGTTTATTAGTTCTTATTCTTAAGTAGGCAAGCTGGTCTGGAAAGCTCTCGGCAGCTGGATTTATACTAGCTGAACCTTAAACGTGACAAACTAAGTGGGAGTTATTATAGAAGGCTTATTACCATATGTATGTAGTTGGGCTCTAGTCTGTTAATAATATTCTACTCTATCCCGCTTCACGCATCCGTGATCGAATCCGCGATCGGATTGGTCCTTCGAGCCATATGCATATGCATTATTACCAAAAATCCATGTGAGCTTACATTAATGAGCATGGTGATGCATGCATACAACGTATATGCTTTTATTTTATTTTATGCTAATAATCCTTAAATATTCGTCTGCCAAAAATTACTCGAATTGTATGGATTTATATTTCTCATCAAATTTAGATTGATTGTTTTTAAAGTAATTTATAATTAACATGTTACGTCATTATTTTGTGTGTATATAAGTCATAGTGGTCTAATGGTTTGACCTGTGGAATCTAATTCCGATGTTCATAGGTTCAAGCCCCGGCATGTACCAACGATTTTTTTGGAATTTCCGTACACTTACTAATATAAATTAATTACACTATCGGCTGATGTTGAAGGAAAACATCGTGAGGAAACCTGATCCTGAAAAATGTTCCTGTATTACCAATGAGAGAAAACATAGAACTGTGAATTTATCAGAGTTGGAAATCACCAATACATCGTTTGTTGGCGTGGTGATTATGCCCATACCTTCCTTCAGGAAGAGACCTATGTTTTTGCTGTGGATCTCTTAGAGTTTGACGGTGATCAATCTTTCTTTTGTCTTTCTTGTTTGGTACTAGGCTACCTGCCATATTTAGCAACTGAACGCAATTTAAAAGATAATTATACGGACAGTACTATTGCGTAAGTTATCGACATATGTATTATCAGTCTTACGACAGATGATTTAAATGGGTCAATTAACAATCGTCGAGTTAGATAATAACTCGCACTGAATAGTTCTTGGTAGATTACAATGTAATCTACGTAGTGTTTCCTCTTCATGCGTTGATAATGGTTGTCTTACGCTTTGTAACTGTTGCTAATTGCTTTTATCTGATATGTTATATGTTAAAAATAGTGTCTGTTACATTGTACTCCTACCACAACATGGTTGGTTACTTAGAATTAGCTTAGCTACTTTAGCGACTTCGGAATCTTATATCGTCAATCTATAACTGTTCCAATAAAGCCATTTCCTTTCTGGTTTTAACGAGCATTTATTTTATTTCTTCTTCATGTTATTTTTGGTAACATTTCTTCTAAATTATCACTTACTGCCCATAAGGTAATTAATATTACGTGTCTTATGATAATTTCAATGTTCTAACAAGATGGTGGCCCTTTTGTTAAAATTTTCCATAAAGTTTATGTGGCATCACAGAGTTCATGCTATTATTTCCCATCCACTTCATTTGTGCACAACATTATAAAATATAGACTCAAATAACTTATGATTATGTAATAAGTATAAAATACACTACATCATAGACTGCGATTCCGGCAAATATTGAAATATTTTTATTTATATTCTTTCGAAATTGTGTTCTCTATCCACAATAATCCATAGTAATCTATATATCATCTACTTGCTAGGGTGCACAAAAATTGTACATTCTTCGAATATATACGTTGTAACGGACATCTGTCGCATTTCTTGTGTATTACATTGTTAGATGATTTATTTGTTAAGTTTTAACGCCATCTACTGGCATCTTATGATTCGTTATAATGACATCTGTCGTTGTTCTTTTGTATTAAATTGTTATGTAAGTTTTAACGCCATTAATTGGCTATCGTTGGAATATGTCTGCCGATGTCTTTCAATGGGAATGAAGTCGGAGGTCGAGCGAAGTTTGAGAGGTTTTGTTGTATGGTCGGTCAGATAATCCTGGGCTGGGTCGGGGACTGGGAGTGCGTGGACGGGAGCCTGGTGTACGCGGGGTGCATGGTGCTGTGCGGCGCGGTGACGCTGGTGATGCCGCTGGTGCGCGGGTACGGGGCGCTGGCGGGCGCGGCGGGCGCGTTCGGTGCGTTCATAGCGGCTAACTACTCGCTCACGAGCATCATCCTCGTCGACCAGATCTCGCTCGAGAACTTCACCAACGCGTACGGGCTGCTGCTGCTCATACAGGGCGTCGCCAATCTCATCGGGCCGCCTCTCGCCGGTCTGTATAAATATACATACAATTAGCTGTATTAACCCGTGACGCCAATATGATCTAGTGAGTTCGCAAAAAAACTTCAATAGGCACCATCGCGTTCTCAATCGTTTAACCATTATTGATGTGAAACATCTATAGGCGAGAGTAAACCTGATATTTGACCTCGCGAGACTTGGCGACGCAAAACACGCACTATGATCTATTAACGAAATACTCAATAATTATTGGAACCCTATTTGTATACACGTAAGATTGAAGTTATTCTGTCGGCCACTCCTTCTACTAGTGTTACGCAGAACGCGCCAACAACCCGGCACCCTTTAATAAATGCCGCCAAACACACCGCACCTGCACCTACTTACAATTTTGTATTTCGTATTTAATAAAGATGAATATTTATCTAATAAAATAAATAAACACTATTTTATGGAACAAATTTGTAATGCTTTATCTTTTCATTATGCCATAGCTAATTCCCGTCGTAATCTGTTCTTATTAAGCATATAACTTACATAAAACAATTTCAGTCTTTCACATCTGCCAGGCGTCTTGTAACGGCTCAATTTTTATTCTTTAGTGCCTATTGACTTGAGCATAATTCGCAAAAAAGGTGAAAATCCTTTTTTTGTACCATCAATAATTCCAAGCTTTTATTTATGCCTCTATAAACGACAATTTACAGTGATATAAATCACATGTTTGATTTAAAATATATAATGTACTATCTCGGCCATAGCTGCATAAATTATTAAATGCTTAAAAACAATGTGACTTTCTATTACCGTTACACTTTCACACCTTAAATGTTTAATCGATCATATTTAGAGTTTACGTTGTTAAATGTATAGAAAAGGATTAATTTATACTTTTTCTTTCCAAAAAAGTATGTCCCGAAGGGTAGAAAAATGATGTCGTTTCAATTTTCAAATCCAATTTTAGCTTTTCCTAATATATTACGTTATTTTTTAAAATCTTTTAATTTTACGTATGTATCTTATGAGGCTCATAAAAAACTGAACCTTATTACCGTTAAAATTTGAATTTCATTCTAGGTCTAAAAACTTGAAATCATTAAAAAATGAAACATGTTATATGAACTATTGAGATTGTATTTAGTTTCTTTTAAAATGTAACGACACGATTATTTTTATTTCAAAATGGAAAAGTACATG
This sequence comes from Antheraea mylitta, assembly GCA_014332785.1. Taxonomy (NCBI): domain Eukaryota; kingdom Metazoa; phylum Arthropoda; class Insecta; order Lepidoptera; family Saturniidae; genus Antheraea; species Antheraea mylitta. The sequence goes on along the minus strand of JACEII010000080.1, from coordinate 419,171 downwards.
AAGTCACAAACTGGGAAAAATAATGATTGTGGTATATACGTTCTTCAGGTTGGGTGTACGATGTAACTGATTCGTACGATCTCTCGTTCTACCTCGCCGGGGTCTTCATCGGCCTCTCCGGCCTCATCCTCTGTATCCTCCCGCTCTGTCGCTGCGGGTCCCGGCGCCGGCGCCGTGCGGACCGCAAGCCCGACCCGGACCTGGAACGGACACTACACAATGGTAAACTTCTCGTCTAAACCTTCAGAAACCCTCTCTCTGACTGTCCATATAAACTCCTAAAATCCTCTCCCACATGCCTCGTCTAAAATTCCCAAAACACTCGCCCAGGCGGCTCGTCTAAAACTCCCACAAATCTCTCCCAAGTTGCTCGTTTAAACTCCCAGAATCCTCTCCCAAGTTCCTCGTCTAAACTCACACAACTCTCTTCTAAGTTGCTCGTCTAAACTCCCACAACTCTATCCCAAGTTGCTCGTCTAAACTCCCACAACCCTCTCTCAAGTTGCTCGCCTAAACTCCTAAAACCCCCTACCAGGTTGCTTGTCTAAACTCCCAAAACCCACTTCCAGATTCCTCGTCTAATCGATCCTTCAAACCACCGCATACAAAAAATTGTAAAATGATCGACCTTTTTTTAACACCTTTCGTGCCACGAATACCATTGATGGTACACGATTTGATAACTATTAAATATGAAAGAATTACTTATGTGAAGTAATTCATGACGTTGTAACATAATATTATATGATATTACGTGATGTAATCCGGTGAAGCTGTAAAGATCCTTCAGGTGAATAACGTAGACCGTTCGAAAAAAAAAAATATTACAATATATCTATTTTTTGTCAAAATTACAAATGGCTTTTGGCACGAAACGTGTTAACCCAGATCAAAAAATTATAAAAAATGGTTGTCAATTCCTAAAATGGATATTCGAAATAACACTGTTGGTTTCGGTTTTTTGGTTAATATACCTTAAAATCTCGATACTGACCCTAAAAAGTTTAATTTATATCTATTTTTTAACCAAAGTAAATTTTATCGATAAAGGTTAAAAATTATCGATATCATATTATCATGTCTACAAGTCAAATATGACAGAAATAAATTTTATCAAATAATATTGAAACGAAGAATTGTCGATAATTTAATGCTTATGAGTTATATATAACTTTAATGATTTGTATCGAGTAAAATTAAAGCGATTAATTATCGAATGTTCTGTTTATGGGTTACGTATAACTATATATTTCAAACAAATTATGAATAAGGTGATGACCTATCGATAGTCGATTTATGTATAATTTATGTAGTACATTATTGAAATGTTAAAAACTCGACTGGGAACGTATCGAGATATAAACTTCATCGAATAATATTCAGCAAAGAATTATCGATAATTGCGTGTCTGTGAATTATATCTTACTCTAATGCTTGTATAAACTAGATTTAAACCGAACAATGTCGATAATCTTCTATCTATAACTCATATGCAACCCTATATTTTAAACAAAATAGGATTAGGACGAAAAATATCGATAATTGATAGTCTTTGTTCATACTAGATTACTGAATTGTTAAAGACTTAACCGTCGGAGTATCTATCCCAACATATTTTTTATGCAGTATGTTGCTGAAAAAGAAATTTAACAGAATTTGGATATAAATAGGTTAACTTCTATAAAATAATATTTTTGCATAAGATATTACATAATAATATATTTCCCGATAGTAACTGACTGAAGTTAACTCTTGTTAAATGTATCGTATCTAGAAATATAGGCAAATATAATACAAAAAAAAATGATTGTGAATTTTCATCTATATTGCATATTTGATCTAATATAGTATTGCTTTCAGTACGATATAGATTAAAATAGAGTAAAGATTGTTTTTTTTAAATTCCGTAGAGTAACATGAAGCTTTCAGTGTTTCCAGTTAATTGCATTTTAAAAATAATGATGCCCATTAACCGGCAGTGATTGTAAAACCGTACAAAATTTATTCGTTTTGATCCGTTTTACTATCCAAAATTATGTAGCTCCGGAAGTAAAGACCGAATTAAGTAAAAAAAATCCTAACAATCAAAAAACTAGTGAAAATTATATCTTGACAATATTATAGTTGATAATTTAGAACATTTCCTTTTCATCTATATAATAAAGAATGTGTATGTTAGTGTATTCAAAATCTTAATCAGCTGAAAGTTTTTTTGAAATTTTAATCCAACGTAGTATTCTAATAAGCGTGTTTACCTGCGTGTAATACTTGCTCGAACGTAATGATGTGTCATGTGGTACAAGGAATGTCAGCAAAGTTAATTATGAACACAAACAGTTAGTAAAAAAAAATATCTCAATTTATTACATAAAATATTTCCATTCAAATAATCGATAAGATTATTATATTAAACACAAATGGAATTAATCTGGCAACATTATTTTGATTGTCATTTTACTCTACGTAATTAAATAATATATAGTATATGTATAAAGTTTAAGGTATTAAAATAAATACGGTACAAATTTTATATAAAATCGTCGCTTTTTAATACTTTAATAATATCTCCACAGTTGAAAGTATTATATCGTGGAGTTTTTTTTTTCAAAGTTTTGTGTATTTTGTCACTCGATTCTTTGTTCGATTTACGTCATCAGTATATTGATTAGTAGATTTGAATTAAGAAGGTTAAATGTTAACGATTTTTATAATGTTGATTAAAATAGTGAGATTACTGTGTATATACGCTTTATTAGTGTGGAAAATTTAGTCCCTATGTACTATTATCAAATGTACATGTTCAAATTTCAATTTGTTCTTGTAATATTGGGATAAAAACATGTTTAGTCCATATTATCGAACTGATATTCTGAATTTCATTAACTAAAATTAGGAACCGATATAACCATAAGTTTTCATATTCAAAATATCGATAAAACGTTTAACTTGATCATTCATAGTATTGTTTATTGATGAGCCAAAACAATTTTCATTTTAAAAAGATCTCGAAATTATTTTTCTCGTTTATTATCAAACAATCAATCAAACATCTTGAAATAGTTAATTTCTTTTTTGTTTGATAAAGTAGGAAAAATATTTTTCCTCGTTTAAATAATCGATACATTTGAATACAGAAGATTCTTTTTTTAAATGTATTAACAATTTCATACAAAGGGATTTTCTAGAAACAATACCTGGCTTTGAGTTTGTTTTCAACGAGTGGAGTTGCGTTTGCTATTTAATCATTCATAATAAGTCATCGGTCATCGAATCTTTAATGTACTTTATAAACATTTCTCCACAGCATTTGATCTGTATAATAATCTTAAATCCTTTTCCCCACAACGTTTTTAGTATTGTAATATTAATTCTCTCATCATGTATGTAAAGTTTCTTGTGATAATTGCAACATTCAAACAAGATGGTAGCTCCCTTGTTAGAACTTTCTTGGGAGTTTTGTGGCATTTCAAAATTCCGTGATATTATTTTCCATTCTTCACTTGTGCACAATATGCGAACTATAAAACTTAAAATACCAACTATATTATAAAATATGATGTCAAGTACGAATAAAATATTTCATTACATGATACACCTAAGATCCCTCCAAAAAAGTTTACAAAGTTTTCTCCGGATATTGTTTAAGTGGCAACACTGACATTTTATTCAAATGACAAAGAGCGTTTTAGTGGTCTTTATTGCACCTATCTCTATGAATATTGACGGTTACGATTGACCGTTTGGAGGGTTTTTACGTGTAATGTCGTCGTAATCGTAATCGATTCTTAATTTAATGTTCGTTTTCCGAATTTCGCTAAATATTTATGTGTAAGAATGTACCTTGTTATTTGTGATATAGGGTATATAATTGCGAGTGGATAATAAATTATTATTGTAGAATTTGAATGTATTATTTTATTTCGATTCTATGATTAAAAAAAACGCGGATTGAAATTTTACGTTTGAATATTTCTCAAGTGTTTAGAGAGAATTAAACATTATATTAATGATTTATTTTTTGATTGTAAAAAATAATGGAATTAATTAAAATAATGTTATAGAATACTTTAATAGCTCTTTAATCTTGAATGAATGAATAATATAAAATTAAATGGAAGTTTAATAGTAATTAGTATAGTATAATTATCTTAAGAGATATTAACTTTAACGTAGTAGGTTTTATGCACCAATTTCTTAACTCTGTTCTCGATTGCATATAAAAAAAAAATCGTTTGTAATTTTCTATATTGAGTAGTTAGATTGATCGCTAGAGATTTAGAAAAATAATAAAGGATTTTGCAAAAGAAAAATTTAGAAAATAGTCACTAAATATAATTATTTTTTCTTCAAATTTCTTGTACTAAGGTAACATTGTTTAGTGATTTAAATAAATCCTTTAAAAACTCGTTTATAATAGTAGAGATAAGATGAGATTTTTGCTATTATTATTTATTATTGTGCCAGATCTAATGGCGTGTGTAAAATATTAAGCTGACACTAGATGTCGCTCCAAAGACAAGTGATGTATAGACGGGTACACAAACGTATTATGTATATATATGTTAGCAGATCTGTGTTTATTCGATAGTTTTATTAGTAAAATTGTGTTTCGAATTTGTATTTTTGTTTTTTTTACCTTTCATTCATTTATTTTTTGGTTCATAAGTGTGATGTGAAAAATCTATTGAATTATATTTGTTTTTAACGCCATCTATTCGAAAATTTATTGTACTACATTATCAAGATGCCTTGAATGTTTGATATTATTTATGTTAGTTTGTTTTAATGACATCTATGGGCACATTAATGGCACTACATTATTAGCATTTGGTAATTTTTTGGTATTTCATTATGTTATCAAAAACATTTTAATTGTACATTTAGAGTAGATGTTTCACATCCTTGAGGCTAATTTGTATTTTTGTATATGTTATGTCCAATTTGCTAATTACCCTCTCAAGTAGTATGAAATAAAAAGAGTTACAAAATTTCACATTAGTGAGAAAACAGTGCCTAGATTAAGCATTTTGAACAACAATCCATTACTTGATAAAGCATCTTGTATCGCTGTCTCAATTGGAGACTTCGAAAATAAAAATTTAGTGCAATACACCAATTTTTTTTTTCGAATACTCCAATACTTTTGGCCGCTATGAATATCACTGTAATTTCGGGTTAGTGCGTAATATAGCGAAAAGTTTAATACAAGATAAAGTTAAAATATTGTTATAGAAATCTAAAATTGATATTGACAGTAGATTTCCTTTATAACAACTTCGGTTGTAACAATTTTTCGATTAAAGCTGAACTTATATATCAGATACATAGTAAGTTCCAGCATGTGAACAGTGTTTCATAAACTTGTGAATATGGCTCTAGACGTACATTTACTGTTAAAGAAAGTAAGAGTTTCTGCTATTTTGAATATAGCAATTTCTGTATGTAGCGACGACATTAAAGTGGTCGCTCCAACGTCGTTATAACAGAAATCCTCTGTATTTATTCTTAAATTATCTCTATGTCATAAATATAACATAATATAATATGTAATTACCTACGTTTATGTTCCACGCAGCTATTTTCAGAGTGGTCAAAAGTTGGCTTTTTAACCACGGCGTGACCCTTGTGAACACGATTATCAAGCGATTATCGATAATCGATTACAATTATCAAGTCTAAAATTATCTTTTAATCTTGTAAAATAAAAATAATTAATAAAATAATGACATTTGTATATTATTTATTCTTAAAATTCTCTTTGCATTAAAATAATTACTATAGATTTTAGACATAATTTAATGAAAACATTAAATAAAATTATTTACAAATAACTAGAACGGACAGTTTATATATAGTTTTTTTTTCAAGTTTTAACGATTAATCGTAATTAGGAATATTAGGCATAAAAGCAATTAACGTATTTAAATAAACCCTTAGATTAAAAAAAAAGTCTGTGGACTTGAGAATTGTTTTTAGCTACTTTTATAATAAAACTCTTTTGAAATAACTTTTTACAATCTATATCATATGATGTGAATAAGGAGAAGTTTTAAATTTGCAAAAACTCAAGTGATACAACAAAAAAGAACTTTTAAGAATTTTGCAAATCCTTCAAACAAATGTAGCCTCTGGTAATGATTTCTGGGTTATTGACAGTTTTTGATTTTATTTACATTACATATCTAAAGATATAAAATCTAAAGATATAAAAATTTAAAATGATATATCCAAATACACGACGTGTTAAGGATTAGAGACTCTTTTGTATTTGTAATATGAATAGTAGAGATAAGGAGTATCGATTCACAAAGGTTTCAACTGAAAAAATCTTTGTCATAATATACAAAAAAGGATAACAAAAACTGCATGAATTTAGCGAAAAAGGTATACTTAAGTTACTAGCATACAAATAAAATGGCGCTAATACACAAAAAGTAAACAACACTATACAAATTGGAGATAAGTCAAAAAGTTTATATTGCATTTTTAACGCCTGTATGCTTTAATCGTTAAAAAAAAGTGTAATTTGAGAAAAGAACACAGTTGTAGCTGTTGCCATTTCAATAACATAGGGCCTTGATCTATGAAAAAGTTATAATGTTCCCCTCAATTAAATATCATAATAATTATCTGAAGTAATTAATAATTATGATGTGAATATAGAAACAGATGTCAATGATTTCTAATTCTCATGTCATGAAAAGAATTATATAGAATAACAAGAAATTAGACGAAATTCTGATATGGGGATAAGGGGGACTTTAACAACTATTCCATCAGAAAAGATGCTCAAAAACGAACAAAAAACCACTAAAAGTTTACACTTTTTTTTCTAATTACAAATGTGTATATATATATATATATATATATATATATATATAATTCTATATTGAAAAAAATGGCAGATACAACCCTATATGACTAGAGTTACTCTATCCATATATTAGTGCCATTTTAATATCTCAAATGTGGAACAATTTTAATGTATGAAATTTGGACGTCTTATCTTTATATTCCATAGTTTCTAAGGATATAAAGAGTACTCCTGTACCTCCGAATATTGCCACGAAGTTTTGCATGGTCCCAATAAATATTAGTGTGGGATTACATAACCGTTATGGGTTACGAATTATCTTCTTGTGTGACTATAGATGCAGACTGATTAACTGTATTCGTGGCTGTATACACATCAAAAGTACTTGTGAACGCTAATTTCGAATTATTATTAAAATGATAAAAATGTGTTTTCCTCGCCTTTGTTGGAATTAATTTTGAGGTTATATTTTAGTGCTACAAGTACCCCAATCTTCCTCACGTAGGTATGAGATTAGTATTATAATATAGACGTGTTAAATTCTACAAAGCTTCTTAATAGTAACTTGATCAATTATAGATATAAAAATTATCATAATAAATTCTCAAAAGTCCACAGATTAATTAAAAGTGTAGTGATTTTAAATACCTCATATTTATAACCTAATTTTACCTGAATAGTGGGGGCCTTCCTATAATATTTGACCAAGGCCATGAAATGTTGAAGAAATATTGTAAAAATTATTAATAACAAAATTAGCTTGAAATTGTGTTTTATTTTCCTTACTCCTGTTGCCCTAACTCAGTGTCTTATTTCTTGGACATTAGACACTTTTATCCACGAAGGTAAGTGTGCTAAAAAGTGGTTTTATTCTTTATAGGTTTAAGCATCTAATCTCGCCTGACATTAAGTGACGATGTAGTCTAAGATGGTAAATACGCTAAACCTAGAGGGACTGGCTCTGAACTTGATGGCAGCTAACCCGATGGGCTTAGAAAAAGCTATACCGCAGTATGGTCTCATGAATATCTTTTTCTTCACCGCAAGGATTCGACCTACGTCGGTGTCTCAACACACTAACCGCTGAGTCATGATAGCTTCATTCTTCAATCGCAAGTCAGATAAGTTGACGCTCTCTTTGAATGTACGTTCAAAATGGCGTCACATTGTCGTAAGGAATGCTAATAAAAATGGAGACTCAACATTTCTTTTTTTAATCTTTAAATCAATTATAGTCTGAATTATTTTAATTTCATAATTTGTAAACTGAAATAATTAACATTAGTCTAGTTTTAACGTCTACTGGCATTCCGAGCAATAAATACATACCTTTTAGCCTCGCGGTAGTTGGATATACGCAGATAGTTCCAAAAATGCGACAAACCAAACGAAAATCACTTTTATCGGGTTTATCATTATATGATACGGTGGTTGCAACCCAGTGCACTTGGTTACTGAATATATAAAAATAATCATCAGCCTGTAAGAGACTCACTGTAGGGCTATAGGCCTCTTCTGGAACGAAGGTATGGATATAATCATAGTGTCAGCCCACGACGTTGGCGATTAGAGGGTCCGAGAAATCCACTTTTTTATCTTCCCAGATATAGTGGTACTACAAGAACATTTGTCTAGTTGAGGTTTCCTCGTGATATTTCCTTCACCGCTAATAAAGCTACCAATATAAATGAGTAAATATACGCTAATTCCGAAACATTCGTCGGTACACACCGGGGTTCGAACTTGCGGATGTCAGATTGATATTTCACACGTCCAACCTCTCGACCATAATGACATTTTTTTTAACGATGGGTATATTCCGGCTTAGTCCCGAGACTGACACAGCTAGGCAATTGTCATGTTCTGCCATCCGCTTAGTGTAAATAGATGATGCTGAAGTCTCTAACGGAAATCTTAAGTGCTGTCGCTGTAAGGAAATGAAACGCATCTAACTGAATACTAAACTGAAGCAAAGTCAAAGCCTGCACCTTCCTTACTCGTTTTTTGATTAGGTGCAGCTTAAAAACAGAAGCTCTTAGCTGAAGTAAAATAACTATTACATGCATCTTTTTATATTGACTCCGAATATAAAACGAATAAAAATTTTTACAAAAAAAAATTGAACCGACTTCGATATCAAAACCCATACGGCACTGAAAAGCGAAAAATAAATACATTATTAATTCAACCAAATAAAATAAAATATGAATATTGGCGCTACCTAATAATATATTGGAAATCGGTGCCAACCATATTTCATATCATCTACATACAACGTTTAGGTCCACTCTCGCGTCTATTTGTATAGTGTAATATACTTTTTTATACCTACAACAAATTAGAAATTTAGGTTGGCACCGACTTCCAATATATTATTAGGTAGCGCAAATATTCATATTTTATTTTATTTGGTTGAATTAATAATGTATTTATTTTTCGCTTTTCAGTGCCGTATGGGTTTTGATATCGAAGTCGGTTCAATTTTTTTTGTAAAAATTTTTATTTTTCCATTTTTAGTGTATATAAATATATTTATCTGGTTCTAATTAATTATAAAATAAGTTCATAACTTGACAAACAAACATGATATTACACCGTACTAGATCCAACTGGTCAAATTAGGTTGATTGTAAACGAATTTCAGAACCTCATCTTTCCTAATGTCCGTTTCACGGAAATTGCCTCAACAGTCATAACCCCACATGTAAGTCCTCGTCAAACGAGTCTTATGTACCCAAACACAAGATAGCTGCTGTAAGCCGTTGAGGAGTTCCATTCTTCATTTTCATGATCAACTCAGGATTGATTAAATGATATTCTTGCCATTACAACAGGTTGTTCCAAGTTTTCATTAAAATTAGCTTATGGGGAAGTTCATTTATTCATATAAGCTTTATTCATCCCTTTATTTTCAACCCTTATGGTTGTATTTTTTTTAATTTCAAGAACACCATTCCCAGTTATCAAATTTCAAATAAAATTGTTGAAATCGGTTTCAAGTACACGAAAATACGTAGACACGAACTGGGTGAAAATCAAATAAACTATATTTAACCCCCTTAGGGGTTGAATATTTTATTCAAATTTATATGGGACCACCTTAGAGTATAGCCGAATCAAACAAAAAAAGAATCATTAAAATCGGTTCACAACTGACGGAGATATCGATTAACATACATAAAAAAAAAAATACATACAACCGAACATAGAACCTCCTCCTTTTTCGAAGTCGGTTAAAAAAAGACGAAAGATAATGCAGAGGGGGCATTATATGTCTATGTCGAAGTTATTGTAAGGGGAAGCTCTGTCCTGATATATTGTTATAGTACCTACATAATGTTAAATTGGCTACCCTGACTCGCCTATACTGCAACATGATAAATCTAGAGCGGGACTAGCTCTGTAATGCAACTATTGGAATACATATGGAAATGTTTTTTGAGAAATTTAAGTAGAGAATGGTAATCACACAGGCGGACTTGGAAAAGCCCTACCAGCATACAAGGCAAGGATTCCAACCTACATATATCGACGCGATGTCTGAACACGCAATTAACTAAGACATAATAATCGCTTCAAATATTTATGTATCACCCGATTAGGCCTCCCACGGCAGCGGCTCAAGCCTAGGTTCGATCCCTCGGTAGGGAGCCCTTGAGTGCGTTGCTTGCGCGATACGGTGACACACAAATATATATCACTGCTACAACACTACACGATCACCCCCACACACGTGCACGCCTACACGCTTACACATGAAAGTGGAAGGGTTTACTTTTTTCCCTTATCGAACTGAAAAACTCTCAATTTTCCGATAGTAAATATATGGAGGAGTTGTTGAGGCGTGTATGCTTGGTACACATAT
>JACEII010000080.1:394004-408392 GCA_014332785.1 Antheraea mylitta | reverse complement strand
AAAAAAAAAAATTATGTATCATATATAGATAATGTATATTTTTGATTACGGTTTTATTTTTAAATCATTAACGATCTCATAAAACGCCATTCGATATTAATTCTATAGCAAATTACAGAGAGATAGCTTTCCTTTTTAAAACTGAACTGAGTGAGGCATCAGTTTTCTTTCATTGGCAGAAAAAGGGTTAATTGATACTCATTCAATCAGTTCATTCATTCGCTGATAATAGCGGCTGGGTAAATAAAAGCGGTGAGAATGTAGATTGAATTTACCATTGTATTTTTTACAATATTATGGAAAAGTAATGAGAAGAATGGATTTTTATTTTAAAAATGGTATTGTTTCGAAAATATCAGATAATAGTGTTTTTTTTTTTGTATCTATACGAGTACATGTGAAAATTTACTTTTATATTATCGATAAAATAGAACATGATTTGACCAAATGAAAGTTTTGGCGGGATCTTGGAATGTCATATAGTGGATTTTATATTTTGATCATAATCTTGTGTTATTTGACTCAATATTTTGTCATATTTGTGGTGTTTTGCGTTATATTGTTTGGTTACCGTGTACATATGAAGTGGACGGGAAATAATAAAACGGAGACCCGATTAGGCCTCCCACGGCAGCGGCTCAAGCCTAGGTTCGATCCCTCGGTAGAGCCCTTGAGTGCGTTGCTTGCGCGATACGGTAACACACAAATATACATCACCGCTACAACACTACACGATCACCCCCACACACGTGCACGCCTACACGCTTACACATGAAAGTGGACGGGTTTACTTTTTTTTTTCCCTTATCGAACTGAAAAACTCAATTATCCGATGATGAATATATGAATATGATGAATAAGTTGTTGAGGCGTGTATGCTTGGTACAGATATACGTTTCAACAACTCATACATATATGAATGGTTGGCTAGGTTAGCTAAGATAGATCGCGATTTTGCATGCAACAGGCAACAGCCAAGCCGAGGTGTGCCGTGCACCCTTGAAATGGTTGCCAAGATAAAATCGGCTGAGTGCCTTAAGCGCTCGCCTTAGTAGTCCAATAAAGCTGTTAAGACCTTGCTGGGTCAATAGTGTAGTCATTTCGAAAAAAAAACTGAATTATATCACATAAAATGCCAACAATATTACAAAATATATATAAATAAATATCACAAGATTATGAATAAAATATAATACATGGCAGACTAAAATCTCTCCAAACTTTCGATTAACCTATTTATGAAATCATTTTAATTTTATGGTATAGAATATCAGAAATTAAAAAGATAATTTAATATAAGTAAGATTTAACACAAGCATTAATTAAGAATAGGAGCATCTAGCATTAAAAAAGCACATTGGTTCTGATAACTCTCGGATAAAATAAGGATAAACATGATTACCAATTGTTGTCGAATTTAAAGCGTATTTTTCTCTATCTTCCAGGGTTAATACGCCTATAATCTAATTTACCCGTATTCGAAATTATACAAAGTGGCAGCCGTGTATCAGCCGGTTCGTATACTTATATAACGTTACTCGCTAATACGCAAATTGAGTCAGCTCTTACTGGAGAACCATAAAAACTTATTAACATTTTTACGACTGTAATATGAAAAATTGGTTCTGCGATGGCAACGTGTAACGATATTAAAGTGAGTCAGTTTTTAATTCTACTCGGAGGTCCTTCCGTCACCGTAGCCGGAACTTGAGAAGATGGGTCGGGGGCCCATCTTCCCATTGCACAGGTTCGGCGGACAGTTGGCCAGTGTATATACGGCTGTCTCCTGATAAGACGGGGCTTGGCGGCTGTATTTTCTGCTGCTGGGGCATTATGAAGTCTGTAGAGATCTCGTGTCACCTCAACTATAGCGATAGACGTACACCATGGGGTTTTAGTCCGTGCGAGTCGAACATAACCTACACTCTCCCCTGGAAGGGTGGGTATCCATAAACGATATCCCCAAATAAAAAACAAGAGAAAAAAAAGGTTCAATATTTTCCATCTGTATTCATACACGTAACATACTACATATACGTACATGTCTGCGTAGGTAATTAACTTTAATACAAACCGAACCTATAAAAGGCCTATAATTTTTTTTGCCAACCAATTTTCTTGTAGATTATTATTTCATTGTCGAGTAGCTAGTGATATTATAAGTTTCTAACGATCATCTCAATGAACTAACAAGAGGTGATACTCTTAGAACTCTCCAGGGAGTTTTGTGGCAATTCAGTATCCATGCTCCTTGGTATTATTTCTTATTCGCTTCACTTGTACAACATAACCAAACTATATTACGGAAAACACCACGAATACTAGAAAATATAGAGGGTAAATAACATAAAATTATGAAATAAATATGATTTACTACATGCCATTCCAAGATGCCGCCTAAAACTTTCATTAAAATATTACCCTTTCAAGTTAACTCACTGTTACTAAATTTGACTATGGCACATGTTTCTCAAGACAACAAAATTTTATGGTCATCAGAGTCGCTGTAAAACTATAAAACATGCTTCGACGATCTTGATGCTATGTCGGTAGAAACGAAACGGGCAGTTAATTTCATCTCTGTACCTAGTTCACAAACAAGGGGTTAAAGAAATAAATTGATATAAAAAGTCGAGGCAAACTTATGGACTGCCGAAAGAGGTGAAAACTGATAATGGAATAACGGCGTTTTCTTTTGAATTTTTAAATTAATCATAGCCTGAATTATTCAAATATCATGATTTATAAAATGAAATTATTAACATTAGTCCGGTGTTTACACATCTATTGACGCGTGGAGCAATAATTATATACGTTTTCATACAATTTACTAAATAATCATATATGATGAGCTGCAGCGTCTGAATATGATATATCAATAAAATATTTTTAAATCTCAATACGGCAGTTGTATAGAAACTCGCGTGTTCATCATGGCTATGTCAGCGGTACTCTACTCCATTGTGGAATACGTTACGGACACTTATAATATTTACATAAATGTACCGACCCACGGCAGCGGCTCAAGCCTAGGTTCGATCCCTCGCTAGGGAGCCCTTGAGTGCGTTGCTTGCACGATACGGTGACACACAAATATACATCACTGCTACAACACTACACGATCACCCCCACACACGTGCACGCTACACGCTTACATGAATACATGAAAGTGGAAGGGTTTAATTTTTTTTCCCTTATTGAACTGAAAAACTCTCAATTTTCCGATAATAAATATATGGAGGAGTTGTTGAGGCGTGTATGATTGGTACACATATACGTTTCAACAACTCATAGATATATGAATAGTTAGCTAGGTAAGCTAAGATAGGCCGCGATTTTGCATGCAACAGGCAACAGCCAAGCTGAGGAGTGCCGTGCACCCTTGAGCTGGTTGCCAAAATAAAATCGGCAGAGTGCCTTAAGCGCTCGCCTTAGTAGTCCGGTGAAGCTGTTAAGACCTTGCTGGGTCAATAGCGTAACATTTCGAAAAAAAAAAAAATGTACCGTGGACTCACTTCAGTTCTTCTTTCTGAAATATTTTTTTTCTTTTTTATATATTGGTTATAGATCTTTATTTATAAAGGGTTATTTGTCACTTCTACCATTTCTCTAGGCTAAGACCTTGTTGTTAATAATGTAACGTTATAAACAACGGAATATAAGTTTAAATTACTTAACAGTGTAGGGCACATCTTTATTAACTAAATCCTTCAAATTACTACAAGAATTTTAACTAAATATTAAAAAAGGTTAACCTATTTTAACGTGTAAAAAGGGATACATTTTTAGCTTAGTAAATTCAAAACGAATTAAACGTTAAAATTAAAATTAAATGTTTAACGTTTAATATATAAAATGCAGGTCGACGTGTCATTTCAAAGTTTAAAATTTTAAGTCAACAACTCTTGTGTATTTATACAACAAAGTCGGTTCCGAGCTGGCGCTGGTGGTGACAGAGCGAAATTAAATCTCGCTCTCCCGTCGGGCACTTATTAAAATCTGGCCGAAAAACTGCTCCACCGCGCTGTACAATGGGTAATCTAGCGGCTTCATTCGTCGAGATGTGCAACTATAGCTTACAATTCATAAGCGAACAGAGATTAATATGTATTTAACATAATAAACACATTCTAAGCCCAAATAAAATAAGTTTATTTGTTTGTTACGTTTTCATGCTTTATGTAGATAAAGTAATTGACCGATTATCATGAAATATCCTATCTACTTTCTTGGCGGATACAATATATAGGGTATCTTTTATCTGGAAAAAATGTACGCAAGGCATAAATGAAATTTTTATGAATATAAGCGAAGCCGCGAGTAAAAACTATTATCAATCCAGAAATATTTCAATTTATTAAATATTAATTTCTAGATTTTTAGTGTATTATAAACGAAACCGTTACAAACTCGTAGAAAGGTTGCTGACGTCAATTACTGTACTACTAATTATACAAATTGTTACATGCTTTCTTAGAATTTCCTGATTTTCTTAAAAAATATGCTTTGGTATTCCACGTATAGGCAGTCGTTTATTAAATCGGCAAACTATTAATCTACCATTAATAAGAACTAACATTGGTCAATATAGCCTTTTGTATCGCACGCTTTCTTTTTGTAATAGTGTGATAAAATACTTTTCAGAATATTATCAAGTTATATCATTTATTATATGTTTAGCTTGTTACGCTCGTATTTACTCTTTCCTACCCACAGTTCTCGAAATCTCGCTTTGTACCACAGTCACCTACACTATTACTTCGTTCTTTATATTTCTGAATTGAATTCTATATAGAAACTACCCAATTCCTTAGATAATGTTATTTTTAAAATGAAATATTTTCTTTCTAATTAAAATTTGCTAGCTTTAATATTTGAGTAGTTACATTTCAAAATGAGCTAAATCCGATTTTACCTGTAATATTGTACCCGTAATATGAAGATCATAAAAAAACTAAAAATCTTATTGTCAGCAAAATTTGAACTTCATTCACGGTGTATAAAAACTAGAAATACACACACATAATACCACACATTTAATGTACTTTCCTTCACGCTCTGTTAGTTATTTCCAACTTGTATATAGAATAAAATATATGAACATCGCTATCGCCTATGCCTCAGACTCGAGTACACGTGAGCGCGAGCGCTGTCGACTGTGTTATTAAATTTAACATCCGGACGTGTCGCACCGCGCCGCCTGCGTATCGGTGGGTACGTGAAACGCTGGAATGCCCTCACTAACAGATAATATTGTTTGCTGTTTTACAAGCCACACATCGCTCCTGGCTCTTGTACACTTAACAATAAAAATGTTTCTAGAAGTTGATTAATGGAATTTAAACTGTGTTCTCATATGAATTTTGATTATTAAAATTAATTGTTGCGTGAATTATTTACATTTCATAATTTGTACATTGAGATTATTATCATTAGTAACCTCTTTTACATCTATTGGCACTCCGAATAGTTATATAATAAGTATATACTTATTTATACAGAAATATTAATTCATCACACATGCTATTACACTACGCGTCTAGTCTAGTCTGATGCAAGCCGGGCAAGCGAAATACGGTCGGTCACGCTTACTAGCATGTCATGACGCAAATTTATAAGTTTATCTCCTGCCAAAAAATAACGCTCAACGCGTCTGATGCAGTTTTCACTTGAAAATACTTATTTAATCAGAACTCTTAGAAATGGTTCGGAAATAGCTTCTAATTAACTTATTAACGTAGGTTACGACGTTTAGAAATACTTTTTACAACCGTATTTAACTAACCTTAGGCCTAAGGGGCTTTTTATCATGCAACCCCATTTCTTTCTAGCGATTTCTAACTCAAATTCAATAGAAGATACCCTGAGGTCATCCATTCATATAAGAGCATTTGTTTATAATGCATTTATATCACAAAGGCTTATATGTTATACAAGAATCCTTATTAATAATAGTGTGTACTATAACTATCGATGTAATTTGAAATCATGTTTGTTTACATGATTTAACATTTAAATCAGAATATTGAATATTATCGTGTAGTGGTAGAGCCAAGATGAAGCTATTATTGTTTTGAGCACGAATGGGTCGGCTCGTCCGGGGAAGCACCACCCTCTCACAGAAAACCGACGTGAAGTAACAGTGCTCGCATTGTTGCGTTTCGTTCGGTTAGTCAGAGAGTCGGAGACCCACGTACCCTCCCCTTCCCTTTCCTCCTTCCCTTCCTGTCCCCCCGTCCTCCTCCCAAACACAGGCTGGCAAAGCACTTGTGACTCCCCTAGTTGTTGCAAGTGTCTATGGACGGTGGTGATCACCTAACATCTGGTGACCCATCTGTTCGTTAGCCTCCTATGATAAAAAAAAATGAAATATTGTTTTAAATTTTAGTATATCTTTTTTTTTTCTACACCGGACTACTAAGGCGAGCGTTTGCGGCACTCAGTCGATTTTATTTGGGCAACTAGCTCAAGGGTGCACGGCCCACCTCGGTTTAGTATATCCATATCGCTTCATTACTGCTTGAACTGTTTTAGTACGAATAATGCACTATTCATTTCAGAAAAGTCTTATGAAAGATTTTGTATTGTACAATTATGATAAATAAAGAAATTGACAGAAAAAAATCGTCACGTAAGAAAATGCTGTATGTCACTCCCTGTCTTTTTCTGCTAAATAAGATTGTATTGGTGCGTGTGTGTATTAAAATTAGAGTAACAAGAATCATTCTATATATAATCGTAATACGTAGCTCGATGAAGGTTCATTAAAATTTATTTTTAATTAGCATTCTTTTATATAATTAAATAATGTCTAACTCTTATAGCAATCTCTTCTAGGCAACCTTTGGATGGAAATATTCCATGGAGTAAAATCAGAGGTATTTAAGGTGTACAAGAACACAAACCTAATAAATACCTCAAAAATTAGGTGCACGTACATTGTAACGAACATCTAAAACATATTCTAAAATAAAAATAATATATACGCTATATAACATTAATAATTCATCATATTCTCATAAACCAAATATAAAATCGAGAAATAGTCCTTTCTGACAGAGTTTTAAAGATTCTATATGAAAATAGATATATGGAATTAGAGCAAAATATATGTATGTTTATGGATGCGACAGTACATCCAACGGATATATTAACAGCTGCTACGTCTTAATTAACCCGTGTAAACAGAAATATGGGCTTTAATTATAACACAACTACTAGAGACAGTTGTGCCTGTACCGACAGACAGCTAGTGTTACAAATTAATATCGCAAGTAATTAATTTCCGAAGGTGTTTGAGGCACGAGCCTTGAATAAGCCGTGTTAATATAATTAATCCATCGACTTCTTAATCTATTCTGAAGTAAGTAATAAATAAATTTAAAGAACAATATAGAAACCTTTTAGTAGGTACATTATTTTAAATTTAAATCTATCTATCTATCCATCTAATACCTTTAAGCGAGCAATTCTTGTATATTTTTATATATTCAGGATCTCGGAAACGGCGTCATCTATTTCCGTGAAACTTAGTATGTAGGTAGTTTCGGGGACGATAAATCGGTCTAGCTAGATTTTATTCACATAATACTTTTTTAACTGAGATTTCACGCAATGAATAATATAGCTAGAAAAGGTAAATTTCGCCGGCGCTGTCAAAACAAAAATAGCTCAGATGGAAATCAATTCCTTCGAAAATCCGTGTAACCTTAGTTCGAATCCGAGTTTATATAATTTGTATTATACAAAAAAAATATAATTTTGTAAGGTAAATCTAACAATTTATTTTAATTTAAACATGTTTTTTAAAGAACCGAGCTAGGCTCGGTCGCCCAGGAACTTATTTATAAACGATTTATATAGACAAGAAAATTTGTTAAAATTAATCTTTGTTTGTAAAAAAAATGAACACATTTTTATGAAATTTCACTGTAATATAGCTTACACTATATTATATAGACCACATAAACAAAGATATTGTTCGAGATTGGCCAAACTGTAATAGTAACCTACAATTTGGTGACTTACAATTGCAACTTGTAATTGCAATAGTTAGTAAAAATCCTGTGTTTTGGAAATTGCCTCGGTGTGCGCTGTATACAACGCCAGAGTTACATGAAGATGGTACGGTAGACGAAGTGTACAATAAG
Organism: Antheraea mylitta; assembly: GCA_014332785.1. NCBI lineage: Eukaryota > Metazoa > Arthropoda > Insecta > Lepidoptera > Saturniidae > Antheraea > Antheraea mylitta. The sequence goes on along the minus strand of JACEII010000080.1, from coordinate 400,242 downwards.
AATGTAAATCGAGCGTGTCTGTACATTTTGATTTATTTAAAAAAAAAGTTGCAGCTGTCTTTGGATATGTAATGAAATACATTTCAATCTGTTTTAGAAGTGTCTGTCCGTCTGTTTGTCACTGGTGAAGTACTGCGTTTACAATAAAATCTCATATATCTTCATTATTGTAGTTTTTTAAACGAGACACAGTGTAACTGAACAAAGCTAGGTTCGATTTCCTTCGCAGACTTTGAGTACACTGCTAACATGATACAGCGAAACTGCGTCCACAAGATTATCACATATACCACATTGCACCCCACATATAAACATAGTAAGTATACATGTTGTAGAATGGCTCTTATCTTTTATTTCTGGTTAGTAAACCTTAGCTAAAAGTGCCAGAACAAAAATACATATGCGTCTATATGAGGTACCTATATATAAATAATAATAACAGGTACGCTTATTTATATCATCAACGCATACATATATGGTTAGCTGAGCGTCATGCATAGTTTACTTTGGTAGGCGATATTGCATGGAAAATAACAAGTCGGAGGTTTGGCCACTTTGGCATTCTTGCACTAGTTACCAGTTCGGCTGAGTTCCTTAAAAGTCACCCACAAAGCATGATGAAGCTGTGAAAGTATGTTAGGTCAACATTATAGTCCCAAAAAGTTCGAACTAGATTTATGTTCTATACATCGGAGCTAGTACAAAAAAAAAACAAGGAAGAGGGCTTCAAGCAGACTGTGATTACACCCTTATGAGATCTAAGTATGGCTGTTCTCGATATCCAAATAAAGCAAATGGTTCTTACGAAAGAATAAAACCATATCTAGGAATACAAAGTAACGGGCCCGTGTTAGTGTTTCATAAAACAACATAATCGTTTGCTAAGAATTTAGCAAGTAAATTTTGTTTAATGGAGTCTCATTTGTGAGTTAATTAGTGTAACTGTTTAAACGAAATACATTTATTTTGTGAACGGTTTTAATTACTCTTTCCAGGGTCGATACAGCCGTCTGGGAAACTTATTTAGTTTTATCCAAGTTTGTATTTTTAAATGTATGATATTTTATTATTTATAGTGTAAGCAAATTATTACATCATATCGTAGTTTTAACCAAAGATAACCTTTTAATGTAAAGGTGTATGTGAAATTGACTCCTAAATTTTTTTTTACCTTGAATCCTCGTAAATAAGTCATTCTTCTTTAATGAAACCTTTGTTCGTCGTAAATCTAGGCACACGTGAGATCTGAAATTACAACTTTTCAAGCATAATCCAATTATTCTAACACTGCATTATTATCACATCAAGTCCACGACGTCGAAGGAACCGCTCAGTTCGTTAAATGCCATTTAAAAAACCCTTAAAAGCAGTCGTTACGAAACTTGCCCAAGATTTACACAAATTAACATTAATTAGTACTTAAAAATTGTTAATATCTTTTTAAAGCGTAAATGTCTAAACAATGTCGGACATTTTCTTAGCAGTTTAGCGGAACGTGAGGCGATTTTGTTGTAATTCTCGAATTTTCTATTCCGAATTGTTAGCGTTGGTAATAACATAAATGAGTATTTGAATTATTTTTACTTTACAAGGTTGATTAGCTAGAACGATCCCTTGCCGCCCCAACAACACGATCTGTCGGTACACCGTGGGGTTTTAGTCCGTGCGAGTCGGACATAACCCACCCTCTCCCCCTGGAGGGTGGGTACCCATAATGGATTTCCCCACGTAAAAAAAAAGATAGGTCGCGATTTTTGCACAAAACAGGCGACAGCTCAAGCCGAGGTGTGCCGTGCACCCTTGAGTTAGTCGCCCAAACATCCCAAATCGGCTGAGTGCCTTCAGCGCTCGCCTCAATAGTTCGGTGAAGTTGTAATGACCTTTCTAGGTCAAGAACGTTTTCAGTTCGAGAAAAAAAAGAAGCTAGATATATATAGTATATAAAAAATCTGACCTTGCCATGACTGTTAAATCAAGATCAAGGTAACAATAATGAGACTAAATTTATAGAATCCTGGTGTAAAGAAAGCAATCGTGTGGTTAACTTTGGAAAGTATAATGAAGAAATTTGTAGAAATCGATTTAGATTCTTGTTAAATTTTCGGTATCAAGATTCGTGCAAGATTTGTTTTAAGGCAGTGCTTAAACAGTATTGAAAAACGTAGCGTCTGGTTTCGTTTATTGCTGAAAAATATTTCGAAACTTTCTTAACATAATTTGAAACTTTTCAAATGTGACATTGTACTTTTGATATGTAAACGATATTTGTAAATGGAACCAAAAAATATTTTATAAGGATAAAATATAAAAACGGTTCAAAAGCGTTTTAACTAATTAAATATGCTTATATTTTCTTCAGTGTTGTACTTATTCAAATAAAGTTCATGTTAGTATGCTAAAGAAAGTGCCTAACTGCTAACCGCTGCGTTTTATCCTCTCGTGTGATCGCTGCACGTTTTTTTTTATACAGTTCGACAACCGTTCACCGCAAAGCGATAACTGACTCAGTGTCGAGGTAATGGTAATTGGTAACGAAATAACTTTTAATTTATCACCTTCAAATTTGGAAAACCGATTTATTTCTTAAACGCTATTTCTTAAACGTTATTTTTACTTCGATTATGATTACGATATTTATTGATTGAGCAATGTTAACTACATTATCATATTGAAAAATATGAAATAGCTTAGCGACATACTTCCATTTCTTTGTAGTATATGACTTTGATGTCATTAGATAGGTATACAAGTCATTTTTCGCGCAACAAATAGTTGGTGCTACTAATTGCCTGTTCTTCTTACAAAATTCTTGTTTATTACTACTGGTTGGCCCTTTATAAGTAAATTTAATAGCTGCGCTCCAGATAATGAGATGTGTTTCTGGCCTTCATCTCATTGATCTAGTACGGAGTATGCAGACGCACTAGTTAGGAACTTTTTGGACGTCAATGTCACAAATAATAAGAAAATTTAAACAAGAGGAAAAAGAACAAATCGAAATTGACGTATTATATCTATACTAATATTATAAAGCTGAAGAGTTTGTTTGTTTGTTTGTTTGGTTGAACGCTATGATCTCAAGAACTACAGATCCGATTTGAAAGTTTCTTATAGTGTTAGATAGCTCATTTATCGAGGATGGCTATAGGCTATACATATCATCACGTTAAAACTAATAGGAGCGGAGCACTAATGAAACATGTCTCAAAATCGGGCTATTTTTAGAGCATCCGCTGCGTGTCAGTGTCAGTATTATATGCGCCATGTTAACATGATAACATTCTATCGGAAATATTATTAGGGTTTATTTTGTGTTCCTGTTCAAAAGTTTATTCTAGGTTATTTTTAATTCCAATTTTTGATTATAAGTAGTACGTTGCTATCTCAAACATTTTTAAAGTTTATTTTGTGCTGCTATTCTAAAAGGTTAGTAGTAATAATATTCGTCCATCACAATACAGGCGAAGGAATTAATTCATACTGCCAATTCTGAAATTGTCAATATAGGTAGTTCTTATGTATTTTCTGTATATAAGCGCCAAATCTTCTATATAATATTTCGTAAATTTTTATCTTCTTAATTTTCAAGACCCCAGAATATATGCTACGTGGTATTATTTTTCATTTATTTTACTTAGCATAATAAAAAAACCATATTACATAAAACGCCGCCAATTTAACACAATATAGAGTCAAATAACACAAAATTATGAATAAAATATAAAATCACTACATAACAGACTGAAATCTCGTCAAAACCTCCTCAAAAAGTTTATTCTACGTTAGTTTTGTTCCCAATTTTTAGTTTGTGATATATTACGTATTGTAAGAATAAAGTATGTGTATATAATATACAAATAAATACTTTTTCATGAATACATATATCTGCGGTGCTACAAATATCAACATTTTTTTTTAATTCTGTCGATATATCTGTTTGTTTATTTGTTCCGCGTAATCTCCTAAACAGCTGGACCTATATGAACGGTTTTGTTTTCTTAGAAATGACTACGCTATTGACCTAGCAAGCTTAACAGCTTCAACGCAGTACAAGTAATATTTGAACGGGAATTTTACGGGCAAATAACTAACTAATTAGCTATTTTATTTTAAGCTAGCGAGTTCAGCAGACGATACCCGATATTATATCTATATAATATAATAAAGATTGAACACATATTGTTCGATAATGTATAACTTAATATTTTCATTACTTTCTTATATAGTGTAAGTGAGCACTGAGGGTGATACATAGATAGTAGTTTAAAGTTCGAGCTATGTGGCTTATGATAAATCCCATCCTATTCGATACACTATTAGTATTCACATATATAATGTAAATGTTACCTGTTACTGTAGATGATGTGCGTGTCATACTTACAAATATTTTTGAAAGAGTATTATTGTTATTTACACATGTAATAACAATTTTAAATTTAATTAATACATTCGAAAAACGCGTGCGGAGCCGCGGATAACAGCTAGTATCATATATTCTATTACTTCGCTAGGCCGTGCCGCCACTCTTTTGCACCGCTTGATTTTATACATTTTATGTGAACGCATTATATGGTGTCCTGCATTGGATTACGCACAACGCAAAACATCGCCCGTTTAAGAACAGAAGCTTCATATTTTGAGAGAATTCGCAAACATCACATTTCGCCTTGGACGCCGCTGCTCCGTATGGGGTACTGAGTTGCAGGTCAGTTCACGCTTATTATTTGGGGTTCTTATTTTGTTTATTTATAGGCAAGGCCACCAACCGCTCACACGCTCTCATTTATTTATACCGCATATCCTGGTGGGGCCTATTTACATGGTCCCACCAGCCCCTTTAACTACTTTCTACTAATATTCCTATTTAGGTGTATACTTTTATTGAATTGATGTACTTAAATAATATCAATTTGCTCATTATTTAATATTTTTGCGTTACTTATATCATTGTGCAGAATTATAAGTAAATGGTAATTGCTTTGATTTATATAGTTAATCTTATAAATGATATAGTTCGGCCTATAAAAGGAAAGATGTCGGTGTCATCTACGCATTCTTATGTGTAAACTATTGAGCCGCAGCTCTGGCCAAATAAACTGAGTGAAAACAAAGTAGTGGTAGAGCCAAGCTGAAGCTATTATTGTTTTCAGCACGAATAGGTCGGCTCGTCCGGGGAAGCACCACCCTCTCACAGAAAACCGGCGTGAAGTAACAGTGCTTGCATTGTTGCGTTTCGTTCGGTCAGTGAGAGAGCCGGAGATCCATGTACCCTCCCCTTCCCCTTCCTCCTTCCCTTCCTGCCCCCCGCCCTCCTCCCAAACACAGGCTGGCAACGCACTTGTGACTCCCCTGATGTTGCAAGTGTCTATGGACGGTGGTGATCACTTAACATCAGGTGACCCATCTGTTCGTTAGCCTCCTATGATATAAAAAAAAAAGTGAAAGTAACTACGAAGTGTTTATTGGCATCCCTGACCGCATGAACTATGTCTTATACACTCTTAACAAATTATACTATGTCTGAATAATGGTAATCAAACTAGTATCATAGCATTTATTACAATATTTGGCAATTCAACGGACTTACGCAAGCGCTAGACGGCAGTGCGGTGCAATATAGGTATATACATGCACATTTATCAATTTATCTCCCTAACTAATACAAGGCCCATTTTGAAATTTGTAGTGTAGTGTAGTGTAAGTGTACTTTAGTGAATTAAATGGTATTAAAATGTTTACTTCCGGTTTTGTGCATGAAAAAAAAATGTTTTTCAAACTTGTGTGTAGTTTTGGAATAAGAAAATTTTTCTATATGACTTTACTTTAGAAGAGTATTTTTTGGCAAACTAATATTAGTTTAAAAAATTGTACGTTCAGATTCGTATCTAGTAGAAGTGCAACTATGCTGAATATGAACGAATTTTCAAGAACCTCACAATTTTTTCGTTGCCCGCTTTACGTAAAATACCCCATAGTCCCTTCTTTCGGCTATGTCGCTGAGGGCTGGCGTGATTTTGCTCTAGCAGAGGGTTTCCAGCTGCGAAGGGAAGTTGCTCTTGGTAGAGGCATCGTTTTGAGCTCGTGGACCTTTTCCAAGAAATTTGTTAATTGAGTGATCATCAGAGGACTGATCAATACCTCGGTTAGCGCCTAAGCATTTTATACAATACGAAATCGAGCCAGCGTTCTGGGAACGTTTTCTTCAACGAGTTGTGTAGCATCTATTACCTCGTTCTGT
>JACEII010000080.1:382177-393994 GCA_014332785.1 Antheraea mylitta | reverse complement strand
TCAACGAGTTGTGTAGCATCTATTACCTCGTTCTGTGAACGTTTTCTGCAGCGAGTTGTGTAGCATCTATTGCCTATATCTAAAACTTATTTAGGTATCAAACTTACCTTTATAAAATATTCGTGTGCGTCTATTCGTAATTCTTAGTACACCAAGAATTCGTAAAACCAGAAAATATTACTTCATTACATTTTGAGGTAAAATTTCCGTTTATTCAAGCTGATGAGTATTAGAGGCTTAACCGTTAAAGCCCAGTTAAAAGATATTAGCCGCGATAAGCCGTAGTCGGCCGAAATATATTATTTGACCTCAGGCTAATCCTCTTTAGTGTTTCATCCCGACCATGGAGTTTGTATTTTTGTGTTTCTTTTCATTAAACGTAACGAAACGTTATGATTAATTTGTTCTATGGTGTTGTTATAGTGTTGTATCGCCCTCTCTTTGTAATAACCATCTTATGATATTCAACTTTTTTACTAATTTTATAGTATATGCCAATGGTAAGTAAAAAAATGTAGATACGTGTTCTGATGGTGGCACGTTAAAACTTGGCTAGTACATTTTTCCACAGATTATATATATATATATTTTTATATCATATAGGAGGCAAACAGACATGCGGGTCACCTGTTGTTAAGCGATCACCGCCGTTCATAGACACAAGCAACCTATAAGTACGTTGCTAGCCTGTGTTTGGGAGAATGAAGAGAAAGGAGGAGTAGAGGGGAGGGTAGGAGAGATGAGTCTCCGGCGCTCTCACTGATTGAACGAAACGCAACAATGTAAGCACTGTTACTTCATGTCGGTTTTCTGTGAGAGGATGGTGCTACCCCGAACGAGCTGACCCATTCATGTTGAAACCAGTAATAGCTTCCTAATCATTCCTATAATATGGGGTCCTTCAAGCGTAACATAAAAATATATACGCAGGCCGGCATGATACTAGTGACTGGTGAAGAATAGCTTAAATCTTGATGGCCGCCGCTATTTCTGGATTGTACTAAACTCACCATTAAGCAAAGTGCAGCCACTTTCTCATACTACATAAAAAATGTAATATAAGTTCGTCATATATGCCATGAACCGATGATTTACATGAAGATAATGAGAAAGCCATCAAATAACTTGATAGTTAACTCCAATTATATCTGTTATCTGGGTAGTAAAATCGCAAATGTAATAGCTTAAATCAAGTTCTGTACGTACAAACCAGAGATTAATATTTAACTGTCACATAACAATTATCTCACAATTGCAGTTACATCAGAAAGTGTACAAGTAGAGATGTTAAACCGTACAAATCCGGGATTACGTGCGGTGTACGATACAAAGATAGGTTAAGGCTCGTTTAGACTCGCTTTATTCGAATGTTAATCTCAGATGTGGTTGTCTGATTTCATACAGGCTATAAACTTACGGTACCTAAAAAAGTAGATGTGTATAGACGGCTATAACGGTTAATATATCAATTATACATTATATTGATGTGCAGTTTTAAAATAATTGTCATAATAAACTGCTATCAATTGTTGGTTTGAAAATTAGTAGAACGAAAAGTGAACATTTGTTTTGCTATTTCGGTGGTACATCTAGTTCTTCTCCTATAGCCTTAAATGGTGTATCCTTACCAGTCTGCTTCAATTTTCGGTATATCGGTTCATTGATACAAAACGACGGTGGCATTGATAAGGACGTGAGGAATAGGATAAATATAGGATGGATGAAATGGCGAAATGTGTCTGGGGTAGCTTGTGACCCACGAATGCCTTTGAAACTTAAGGGAAAGGTTTATAAAACTATAATAAGACCGGTCATGCTGTATGCATCTGAGTGCTGGGCTACGAAAGAGACGGATGAGAGAAAATTACATGTGGCAGAGATGCGAATGTTAAGGTGGATGTGTGGTGTATCTAGAATGGATAAGATTAAGAATGAGTATATTAGAGGCAGTTTGAAAATAGTACCAGAGACAGAGAAGTTGAGGAGTAATCGGTTAGCATGGTACAGGCATGTCATGAGAAGAGATGAAAACGATGTGACTGGAAAAGTGTTGATTATGATGGTGGACGGATATACGAGTAGAGGAAGGCCGAAAGAGGTATGGATGGACTGTGTGAAAAATGATATGTCCGTAAAAGGTGTGAATACTGAGATGACGTCTGACAAGACAGAATGGAAAAAGAAAATATGTTGTGCCGACCCTACTTAAGTGGGTAAGGGTAATGATGATGAGTTTTACCGTAATGTTTGTTTGTACGCATCTTGCGATAATACAAAAGCATTAATTAATTATTGTTGTAATATATTGTTGCCAGTAACAGATAATCAATGGCAGAATATGATGTCTTCAATTATTAGTTATCTACTATTGGTTATTATAATTTTAACTTCTTACAGGTGATGCTTTCATACATTTAGTCTGAGGCAAACAGGGGGAATAGGCATGCTATAAAATTTACTTTAAATGCGTAAATGTTGGTATATTTTGCTGTCAATATCTCGTACGTAATGAACTAAAAATATGAACACTGTTATTATTGTACGATACTAGATATTTCTTAGCTTGCTTGGTCAGCTACCACCTTCCAGTTCATAATATATCGCCAAGAACTTGTAGATCTGTTTCGAGCCGGTCTCTCTCTACGTATAGTGTATTTATCGTCTTAAAATCCATTGTCATTTTATATTAGGTGAAATTGTGATATATTTATATTTAGAAGTGTTTGCAAATGTGCACGGAACTTTACAATCCGTGTGTGACTCTTTTATTGGAGCGCCACTTTTAAAGAACGGACGTGATCTATCTGCTAGGGATGTCATAATCCCATGATAATTGTTCTTAAATATTATATATCATTAGATATTATAAAACAAATTCCTCTACCACGTCTGTCTGTTCGCGATAAATAAAGGCTATAAACGATAAAATTGTCAACGAAATTTAATGCGATTTTCACCAGTAGATAAAGTAATTCATGAGAAAAGTTTAGGTCATTTGACAAGGTTTTTTTTATTATCATAGCGGGACAACCTCCGCCGGATCCACTAGTTAAAGGTAAAAATATGAATTATAAATGCAAAATAGATGTCGATTAGCAATAGCCCATTTAGTCTAGATGTGGTTATTATTGTGACAACTGAAAATCTGATGCGTTATTTAATTTTATATGCAATTAATAACAAATTATGGAAGATATCGTTATTCTGTTTTTGATTAACAGTTACCCGTTTTTTTTTGTTATCGTAGCATTCCAACGACCAAGCATTATGCATATTATACTATTGTATCATTGTTAGAAATCTAAATATAAATAACAAAAACAGCAAATTTGCCAACAGCTGAATAACTAACAGCAGTTTATAACCACAACTGTTATAAAATAACTAAAAGCATAATTTATTATTGATATGTACTCGATATTCCTTAATAATTAGAAATTAGAAAATGCCTTATAATTCCACTGTGATATAGGAACCAAACATACATAAATACCATATAATAAAAATAACCTAAGAGTTAATCAGATATGGATATGCAGTTCAATTGTAGGTAGTAGCAGTAACAAAGGGAGATTTATGAATACAGTATCTTTATAAGTGAAATATCTTGGCCTTCCAAGAGGCACTCTAAGCTGTTTATTGGAAGGAATATCCAAAAATGCCTTAGTAGGATCTCATCAGACGTAATATAGGGTAATCTGTCTTAACTGGCGAGTCTCAGGTAGTGTGAATATTTAGAATTAATTTATAAGTAAACATGAATTTAGAAATGTCCAATTTTATAGAGTCAAAGTAAATTATTCTATATTTGTATTATATTTCTCTCTGGAAACATTTGCGAGTTAGACGGCATCCATTAGTTATTATTTAGTCACAACTAATTGAGTTTGCTGTTTAATTATGTCATGTTTTTAAATTATGTAATTTATAGTTTTTACATATTACATATTTTAATTAAGAATGAAGAAGCCAACCCTACGTGAAAATCATGAATCTGTCTGACGCAGCACTCTGTGCTGTTAGTTGGAAAACCGCACCTGCGTCTTCAAGCGAGATATAAGTGAACTTAGACTTGATTTATTATTTATATTATATTCTCACACACAAAGTTCAAGTGATTAAAGATTGTTCCCCGTGGCGTTACGTGTCTAAGATATATGAAAAGTTAATGAATGAGTAACAGTCTCTTAAACTAGTTTTTGTAAAGCGTTTCGCTCGCTATTTCTTTATTGTTTCGAACAAATTTGATTTCGGTAGCAGAATAATCGAAACCGTCGGATGAGAGATGAGTCGATCGAAATTCGATTCGACAAAGTAACGAGAAAACATCTCCGCAGCTTCCCCGTCAAATGATTCTAATAAAAAATAATATGGAATTTGATTTGCCGAGACACTGAAGCCGGTGTAATTGCATTTCTCTCATTCTCAATTCATGTTTTACGAGCTCGTTCTGAGTCATATTAGAATAACTTTATAAAATCACGTTTACTTCATTTGTGATGGAATTTTTAAGCTACATTTGCTACTCATCTTTCATTTGATGATATACTACTCGTAGTGGGCCCGGTGGAAGTTGTCCTGCCTTGATAATTAAAATAAATCGACAAATTATATACCTAAACATTCCTCATGAATCACTTTATCTGCTGATGAAAATCGCACGAAGAATAGTTTTTGAGTTTATTGCAAACAGGCAGTCTTACAGACAGACACGTGGCAAACGACTTTGTTTTATCATATGAAGTTATTTACTACCTACATGCTTCAAACTAAATCGTTTAATAGATAGTGCGTAAATCAAAACTATAAAAAAAAAGTATATATAATTCTTCTGACAGTATGTGAGTGAATTCCTCTTAACGGCTGGACAGATTTCAATTAAAGTTTTTGAGTGTACAGGTGGATTCAAGAATGGTTTAGACTCGTAATTAGACCCGGTAGATGGCACTGCGGTTGAGTTTTAGGATTTTTTCATTGCCAAGTCACGACAATTTCCGCCGGGTACATTAGTCAAAATAGAAGCTAACTAAAGTCTGCGCGCGGTTTCGCTCACATCAATGGAGATTTGATCTTCACCCCTAAGAAAAAGTTGTTTTTTCAGGATGAATGGTACATGGCCATATTTTTTATGTACCCCTAAAAATGTATACGGAAACATTTCGGTTTTCAAAACACTTTAGTATTTAAAATATTAGTTATGATGCGAAAGTGTCTTTGTTTTTGTATTTTACGCTGTCATGCCTCAATGAATCTACCAAACACTGAAATTTTGCATATATATATATGTATATATACGTGTGTATAAATTAGAAAAAAAGTATTGTTCCTGGGGGAAAGGCATATCTATATTAAAACGAGCGAAAATGTGAGAAAAAGCCAGATTATTTTCTTGACAGCTCTTTTCTTACAAAAAATTGTTGTATCTGTGGGTAGCAAAGTACAGTTTTATGAAAACTGTGACCACCGATCGAGTTTCTTGCTGGTTCCTCTCGATGACTCGGTTGTTTTTCTGAAGTGATGATAACTTTTAGTTGATAACGTTAGTAACCGCCTTATCAGGGGCTAAAATTGAATAAAGTATCATTTGATTTTCATTTATCCAGTGCTGATTATCGCCGTTATATTGGTTTGCAAATCTCGATTGCTAAGCTAGTTGGGCATGTGTTACACATGTGTCTGGTAGTTATAAAGTAGTTAGTTATTTGTATACATAGGACATTATTATAGAATAGGTAAATAAATATACACGTCTCGCTCTAAGATAAATTGAATCAACCGGGCAGTCCGACGACTCCACCACTCAAACCGGAGTGAGGTCGTGGCGTATCTTAATTAAATTTTACTAACGCGGTTAACAGTCGTAATTAAACAAAGAGGCTTAGTTAGTTACTAACTTTGTTTACGGAATGAGGTATTTGGATAAATTAGTCAAACTATGATAAATAATTTTCTAGCATTTTAATTATATGACGGTGTAACGGTTACTTTTATTGTCAAAATGTGTTTATGTTTGTACCCCCCTTTTTTTAACACGGTTAAACTTGTCATGAGGGTAGTCTAGCGAGAGGGTTATGTGGAATTCCGACTGACTAAAACTCCACGGTGTACCCATTTTCTGCCACAACATGATGACACAGGATCGCGCGAGCATTAACAGTATCGCGCTGACGGTTGGTCCATCCACATGTCGAATCTCTTGCACTGAAGAGAGACAGCCTTTTTTCTGTTTTTTTTTTTTTTTTTCTAGCAGGAGAATTTTCTTAGACTCCCACCTCGCTGGGTAGCGTAGGTAGGAGCGTCAGATTTGTACTTATTAAACCTTTCGGTGTTCTATTCGCACCATTTAGTCTAATGGGTAGGAACTGCCTCTTCAATACTTCTACTTGACGTGGCAAGTGTTGGCCCTCAGCAGGGCATCGACTTGTGGTTTTCAGAAGGAAGGAAAGTTTTTTCTGACGAACTAGTTGAAGGCGCAAAGAACGCTAATGCTCCTTAACAACATGGGCTTGTGTAAGAGTTACCAGGGCGGAAAACGTACCCATCGCCTGGTGCAATTCGTATTGTCTCCCGAACTGGCGAACCAGTGCAATACAGAGGAGAACCCAAAATCTTGTATCCCCTACTTTGACTGAGTACAAGGGTATAAAACATGTATCGTACAAAGACCGAGTTAGTTCCGCTCGCTCGACATTTCGAAACTGCATTTATTAGTTCATCAGATACCACGCTCTCCTCATACATATTCACACACATACTGTAAGATAGATAGGCTCTATAAGTCATTCGATCCGAAATGCATAAATATACTTTAGCTTGTGTGATTCACGGCGTTGCATGCAATGTTTAAGCTAAGATCCGACCACTTTGACACCCTTCCCCTGGTTGTGATTTCGGCTTGTGCCTTAAGTGCTCACCTTAAAGCTTGGTGAAGCTGCGAATGTCAGCTGGGCCAAGAGTGTGTGGTTAGGTCGAGAAAAGAAGCGGCAAACTTTTTCGAAGCGTTCACATCTTTGTGTTGTGTCTATATGTTCTGCCAGTCTAAGGATAATTAACGTGGTGAGACTTCTCGTAACGATTTCACCTTTATTGTCATCAATACTGATATCTTTATACTCACTCCGTCAGATATCATGAATATAAATTTTAATCTTTAATTTTTTTTATTTTGGACACGGGGTAAGTCAATTATGATAGAATTATGAAAACGTATAACAAGAAATTAACATTCTGGTCGACGATACAGCGAGATTGTCTTATGTGGTTTATTTAGAAAAGGGTTATCAGTGACTTAACCTATTCTATATCTCAATGATCCTAAAATGATACAAAACCAATTATTATACAAACAAACAAAGCTTGTTATTCGTTTTGCTGTTTTTTTACAACATTACCTAACTTACCGAGTAATGATTTCTTGTAAATGGTCTAAAGAATACATTGGAATTCTTATATTATTTTTAAAATATACAAAGCAATCTGCTATATACACAATGCATACACAATTATACAATCTATTTCTAATCTACCTTAGAAACAATGTTGAGTACTCTGAGAGAGTTTCCAGTATGGAATGCGTGTCGTAGTTTCAGACACGCATCTTCCACTGTTGGCTTACTGGTTAGTTTTTCATATCCTAAAGCTAAGTCAAATCTCAACAACAGAGCAACGATCCTTCAGAATTTATTACTAATACGGATTATCTTCCAGACCTGTGGCAAGAAGGTCTTCAAAAAGAGGCCAATTCGAGATTATACACTACTATTGTTACAATTGTCCAAAGACGACATTAACCATTTATCTTCATTAAGTCCATCTGTTTACTATATTTTACTATAAAAAAAGAACTCTCGATTAAATTGAATTATTTTCCAATATTGTTTCTGCAGTTGTCGGTTCACCATGATCGTTAACACATATTAACGGTTCAACGGTTTGTCATTTATCAGTATATTTCTCGAATGATTGCGTCGGTGTATTTCAGAGTATGACCGATTATTTGGAATGCGGGTCGTTACGCATGATGAATTTGCTGGCGATTCGGTCTATGCAGCTGAATGATCCTTATTTTGTTTACTTTTTTATTCAACTTATTTCGAGCTAGTCGTAAAAGAAACGTATGAGAACTGAGTGAGTTGGCAGTAATACTTAGCCGTAAGAAAATACTAGTTACAGCGAATTTGGGAAAAGTTATGACTTAGCTACATTAGGAGATGTGTTTTCTCGAACAATAAAACAAGAGTAATGACCACAAAAATAACAAAAAAATAAACACTATCGTGATCTTTGTACAATTGCGTATTAGTGAGTAATTAATGATTTTGTGTTAATACATTAACTATAAGACAAACTCAAGATATGCAGATTAAAGAGGACACAACCTTGACTTCAGCGAAAGTTTCTTAATATTCTTTCCACAACTTATATATTTTTTAATAACTTTCTAGTTGAATTTGTCACCTGATTAATATATCGTTTGAGTTGCTTTTAATTCATTATGATTTACAGTTATCGAGTGAAACTACATTTCGGTTGCTCGACCATGAATGCATGCTCATCATAAAAGGCTCTCGTTCAGCAAAAATATTATTTGCAATCGAATATAATCATTTTTATAGTGGTAAAGTGGCTGACACACCGCTTAATTTGCTCTAACAGCGTGAGTTTTATTTTATGGTACGTCAGTTTTAATGCCATTTTACTTCATCTTTTTTCCAGCTGAAAGGGCACTAATTGGTTTGGTACACGACCAAGGTAATAGATCCGCCGGAATAACGCTTATGCCCTGGAATATGGGTCTATCTTTGGTATCAAATGCAACATGCGTTGATATTGAGGCATCGTTTTATCTTCTAGTTACTTCATTGAGGCTTGGTACTGCTGCTACTTTAGAAGAAAACCTCAAGTTATGCAATTATGCTCTTCTTGGTAGGGGCTGCGTATTTGCATCCTTTGAAGTCGAAACATAAAATGCAACACATTTAGTGATTACATCACGATGTTATCCTGTCCACAAAGTTCATCGACGCAGTATCCGAGTACGCTCCCATTAAATAGAAAATAATTACCTCAAAATATAATTCTTGTTTGTTCAAAAGGTTGTTTTTTTTTAAAATAATATTCCTTAAAACACTTGCCTTTAACTATAGAGGTACTCGATGTGTGTTAGTATGGTGTATGTCACACAAAATAAATTCTATTCTTTGGGATTTGGGCACTGTTAAATGCTTTTTATATGTTTCTCTAAATCTCTCTAACACAGAAAATATCTATGATCTTCAACGCTGAACACAACAATAGGATAATATGATTAGTTGGGACTAAATCTAACAATATTATACCTGCAGATTCTCTGGCACCGCAGATATGGTATTCCAATACGGCTTTGTTGTAGGAGTTGAGACCTAAATCTGATAAATATGTTAATTACTGAGTTATATTGTTATTAGGTTACGCTTGCATTGTCAAACACAACAGCTTTAGATTTGCTCTGAGCTACTAAGTCGTCTTTCTGTTAGTATTGCGTTGGTAAGCTTATTACAGTACATTCGAACTTGGTCCTTGTTGCTTTCGTAATAGATTACAAGGTATATTCGAATGAATTTGACACATTTTTTTTATAAATATTCACAGACATTACAAAAGACAGGGTTTTAAGTGTTTGTGTTGTGTATATAAAAGGGTTTCATATCCTGTTGTATTAAGGTTTGTTGTCAAATATTTTTAAAAACGAAGAGATCTATTGGTGAAATTTATATAAAACTGTTAGCTATGACATGAGGAATAATCTAGGTTAATTAAAAAAATTGAATTCAGCTTTATCTAGCTAAAATAAACTATATGTAAGACAACTGCAGTGTAGACAAGCCACTATGTCATTCGCGCGATGTGTTATTACACTGACATAGGCATTTACAGTTGGACTATTCTAGGTATTGTACTGCTTTCTTATGGGTCATTTTATCATGGGTATCTCCTGACCTCTTCTAAATACCGTAGCGTGATGCTAGATTGTTTATAAATGACCTCAAGAAATGAGATGCACTTTTTAAATTTCAACAGTAGTTCCAAAGTTAGGTAAGTGAGTTCAAACATATAAAGTCTCTTGAGACATATTTGCCAAGATATATAAATCAATATACAAATATGGATATACAATTTAAATAATTCTGCTTGCGATTAAATTTTATTATAACAAATCTGCATAATTATGAGAATTCTTGTATTGAAAATACAATATACCACTCGTGAAATTTCAAATTGAATTTTTAATATTTGTCTGAATTTGATGTAGAAGTTTTACAAAGTGCGCCTCGTACATCTGTTGCTGGTTAAAATGGCGTGTGTGAACTAAGTTACGTATCAAAGTTGTTTGGGTCTTATTCTATGTTTATGTTTGGTGAGATTCAATGCTATCTAAGTAAGTGGATTGATTATTGTTTACTAGCTTTGCCCGCGACTGTGTTCGTGTGTAATCTGATGTACAGAAGTGACTAATAAATTCATCTGTATGTATTAAGTTCATTTACTTATCTACTTTTCCCTCTTGCTTAAGTCGCGTCGTCATTAAAAGTACTATAACTTTTGATAGAGTAGACTGATTTTAATGAAACAAAAACTAAATGTTACTCGAAGATATTCTTTATGGCTTTCTTGAAGAGATTTTAAAATGAACATAGTAATTCAGTGTTGATCTAATGTATTTTGTTACTTACTTCTAAACACCCCTATTATTTTTTATTTTTTTAATCTAAAAAGTACAGACACGTGAGATTTACATTCTTATTATATGCCTAAATTTTATACTTATGGTTAATCTCAATTAAATTTACAAAACACAAGGTCTATAGGAAGACGCTTACATCATGCTGGAAATATTAATAAATAACTGAATTGAATATTCATAAAAAACGCAGGTAGGCGTAACGCACGTTTTCTTTTGTATTTGCTAGCTCAAGCAGTCAATTTGGGTTGACACCGCTGACATGACATGACCTGGCGACGGCAGTTCGTCTCTCGGTGGTCGCTATTGTTTTGGATTCTACTTTTTTGTACTGTACTTTCCATCAGGCATAGTGCAGTCACTCTGTCATACTACGATATAAAAGAAATCGAGGCGGTCATAGGGACTGTCGACAGAAGTGAAAACTCGAAACAATGAAATAAATGTGAACTCTTTTGAATTTTCATATTAATTATAATGTGAATGACAATATTTACATTTCAGATTGTGTTTATTAAAATTGTCAACATTAGTGTAGTTTTTATACCTATTGGAACTCGAAAGAATAATTATATAGATTTTTATAAAGTCTCAATCAATCAAATGTATGATGAGTTGCAAAATATTAATATTACATGTACACAGGCCCCTATACTACGTGTGGCTAGTCTGACGTAAGCCGCGCCACCGCAATACGGTCGGTAATGCTTACGTAGCATGGCATGACTTAACTTAAATTTAACTCCTGGCCATAATTCCGCACAACGCGCCTAAAGAAGTTGACAACTTTGAAAACGTTGAAAACACTCTTGTCTGCTTTCTCTGAACAAAAGCCTGGGTACGCCTCTAAGCCACTTTATATGAGGATTTACGAAAAAAGCGAATACATTATTCTTTACTTATTCAGTCGATTCATATAGGAATATAACAAACTTCTTAAAATCAGAACCCTTATCAGAGAATATCAGAACCCTTTTATTACGAATATAATGAGGTGGTCGTAAATCACCTCTATCCGTAATATTTGTATAATGTACCAATTAATATTACGTTCTTTATCCGGCTTGCGCAGGACCAATAAATGTTACTAATATAAT